>JAQMCW010000012.1:8427038-8445249 GCA_030068335.1 Chrysichthys cranchii
CACACACACACACACACACACACACACACACACACACACACACACACACACACACACACACACACACACACACGCTCAAAAGAAACCCCCTGTCGGCCCAGAATGGCGTCTGGGTGGTATGTTTGGTGTGGCCATATGGAGCTGATGGTGGTGTGTGTGGTGTAGGCTGACTTGACTCTAAGCCTGAGCAACACACAGACTTGCCTTAATTGACTTATAAAAGTGCCTAAAATTCTATTTTATGGCACCATTTTAAGACGACTTGCATAGAGTGCGATATCAAGTCATACTTAGTAATCAAATGTGCACAAGCCTTTATTTGCTAGCCAAACTTCCATGAACTTTAATCTGGCTTGTGGAAAAAAGGAAAAACAAATAGATCTGACTGGCTAGATATTTAAAGTCAGACCAAATAGGCAGTTTGATAGACAGACAGCATTAAAGCTATGAAGTCACATAGCTGGCAGGAAACCTGGCAGCCATGTGCATATAGATTTGGATAAGGAAAGTCAAGCTAACAATCATGAAGATATAAGTGAGCCTGGACTCGTTGTGCACTGACAGCTGTGGATTTGGTGCTACTTCTGATAAGTCCCTGTGATCACAGCACTGTGCACTTTGTTGTTAGATATAGCATGCATCCTCTTGGCCACTTTTCCAAGGGGTTGGCTGACCTGGACAAATAGTGAATGGGGTATGATATATGGATTAAGCAGGACTGTCCAGGGAGTTCCCACTGGGGAACTTACACGCTTCTATTCTGCTTTCAGAAAAGAGCAGACATGCTGCTTTTGACTGCAGCTGGAGCTGGAGAGAGGATGTGACTTTTCACAGACTGATCCAAACCCAGGCAGAGCTCAGTCTCCAAACCAATATGCTAAATACCAGAGCCAGGCCGAAGTCAGGGCCCTAGAAATCGGGCTCTTTCAGAAGTGCTATAAAAAAATCAATTCAGCTTAACTTGCAAGATCAAAGCTATTGTCCCTGGAAGAAGTAAAATGATACCTGTTTGTACTAAAATGGCTTTCACTGCTCAGGTAGGTCTCTTATATCTGCAACAGAAAGGTCTTTTCTAAGCTACCATACAGGATTGAAATCACAGTGAGTGCAGGCCGCACAGTCACTAGGACAATAGGTCATAAATGCACCTTCTGTCTTAGCCCTACTGACATCATTCATAGGAATTCAGCATTCTCTTGCCATAATTTGATATTCCATCATTAGAGATTTTATGAAGCATTCTGTTATTATTTTATAATAAAGTTTATTATTTATTAAAGTCATTTATGCATCATGATATGAATTTGCAGATGCATCACTTTCTTCACTATCAAAAGCATGTGTATGTGAGAGAGGTTTAAAATGACCATCATTTTTGGAGCATAAAGAGGAACAAATAAGTTTTAAAACACAGGAATTTGGCTGTGTTTAGTTACTTCGAAAGGAACCCCAGGGCTCAACTTTTTTTTCCACTGCAAAAAAGGATCTGACAAATATTTATGACATTTGTACTTTTGAATCAGGTTTGGTCATGCCAGGGTTTCTTCTAGTTTCTACATAAATTACTCTGTTGTGTTTATTGTTCCTTGCCAAACCAGATTGCCATTTTAACTATAATTCTGGCATATACCTTATCCTTTACAATACTCCTAGTGGCAGTTGAAGTGGCAAATTGCCACCCAGGCCAAAGAATGAAATGCTTTGTACAAAATGACGATTCTAAAATAATTAATGTATATATTAGGCCAAAGCTTGTTCTAAATTATTCTGTCAGTAGAGAGTTGGCGGTTCCTTTGTAAAATCCTTTGTAGGTTGTTGTTTAATTATTTTCAGCTGTACTTGATGCTGAGAGTGACAAGTGACAACTCCACAGTGTTGCATTTAGAAAATATGCAAAAGCAAAATTTTAAAAAGAGGGTAAAATCATTCTCGCAGGGTTTTTTTTTCTACTGTGTCCCAGGTCACATGTCCCATGACACCCAATCATTGTCACTGCTGTGTAAGTATTCGCCTGTACCATGTCATCCTGTATAAAGGATTTGAGTGTCACTGCGAAGTGGAGATCACATGATCATACAGTAGATTGCAAACTTTATCAGAAGTTTCTATTGAGATTTATGTGCTCACCCAAATTAAACATTTCCCACCAAAAATGCAGATGCAGCTATAACCTTGATCCGTGTTGAAAGGCATGTATGTGGTGGTGCAGTAGGTAGCATTTCAGCCTCGTAGAGCTAAGATCTTCTCTCAGTATTTGCATGAGTTTCTTCTGGAATCTACTGTTTCTTCTCACCTTCCAAAAACCTGCCAGAAATGCTAATCTACATTACCCCTAGGTGTGAATGTGTGTGTGCATGCTGCCCTGTGATGGACTGGCATCCCATCCAGTGTGTATTCCTGCTTTGTGCCAGTGTTCCTGGGATGCACTCCAGATCCACTCTGACAAGGATAAAGTGATTACTGAAAAAGAATGAATGAATGATGTGCATGTGGAAGATGTGTGCTGCCCAGTCATCTTTTTGTCTTCTCTGTTCTGAAATAGTCTTGATATCTGCCTTACCATGTGTGTAGTCAGCTTTTTTAACCTTGATGACTTGCCAGAAGGTGCAAACATGGTGCAAGGTAAATGCAATCTATGCACAAACAACCCATTATTCTTAACTGTATCACTAAATTAAATTTTGGTGAGAGATGTGGAGAGACTGCAGGAAAGTGGTCTTTTGGTTAACCATCATATAAATTGCATTCTGCTACTAAATACATGCTTCTATCATAAGCACAAACTAAGTTACCAGAGGCCAAAGTAAACTTATATAATAACTTATATAAGACATAGCTAGTGTCTGAGACACCTTAAGAATGACAACCACCTGTCCCAACTTACAGCTTATGAGTATCACGCAATCATTCACCGCAAATGAAAATAATAACCCCAAGATATTTTCTATGGCAAGCTAATGATTGACATGGAATGTAATGAATTCCTAGTGTTTGGCAGAGGAGCAGAAGAACAAACAGAACTAAGCCCTGGTTTAAGAAGCAGTATATTGAATCACAAATAAGAAAAAAAAAATTTACAGCGTTATGTAGTTTACATTTAAAGTAAATAAAATGGGGGTCATTTTCACTTTTTTCACACCAGAACAATTATCTGACCATTCAAATTACTGCTGTCTGAAAGTAAGCAAATTATTACACATAATGCCAAGAATAGCTGGCAGCTTTTCGAACAGATGCTGTAGAACATCAGCTGGTAGCTGATTTTGAGTAGTAGTGCATTTTGACAGGTGTAGGCTTGTTTTGGAGGTTTTTTTTCCCTTTCAAAACTGATATAATGCTGCCCTCCTATGGTGAGATATGGTTTTACCTTTAGCTTTGGACGTCTACAGCTCTAGACTTTTAGAATAAATGTTCAAATGCCAAACACTGTACATGTGTACCACAGTAGTATTTTGTTGTAAATCATTACATTGATACAATTAGCAGATATGCTTGCTAATGTAATGTTAATTTAGTCTTTAATTCAATTTAACTTTATTTCAATTCAGTTCAGTAAAATTCTGGATCAGTGTTTTGTGGGTGTAAAAAGAATTGTCAATCCTGACATCCCTTTTCTTCATCTTCTTCTTTCTCTCTCCAGGGCTTCAAGATGATGACAGATGATCACTTGCTCATTGATGAAATGACGAGATAAGAGAGAAGACATTATAACCTTGATCTTTCTGCTCATGCTGCTGGGGATTGTTCCAGACTACAGCAGAATGCCATTGCATCACAGACTCCATAGATAAGGAGCAGCCAGCTGAATCAGCCGTGTTGGCATCATGGCAGGAGAGGCTAAACGGACATATGCCACCAAAGAGCTGGACGCAGAGACCAACCAGGAAGAAAAGAAAACTGAAAGTGAGAAGTTCAATGAGAAAGCGTTAAAAGGATCCCCAGAGCACTTTCACAATGTGTGTGTGGAGTCACAGACTGTTAACAATAATACTAAGCTTGTAGAAAAGGAGAAAGATATCACTCAACAACGTGAAGCTGTTATCCGGCCACAACAGGCAGGAAAAATAGATTTCAAGTCTTTGCAGAACCGTTCGAACTTTGCCAGTGATAGAACATGGCCTAATGGCAAGGTCAGTCCTCAGTCTCCCAGTGGGAAAAGTCGTATTCGGGACAAGGGGAAAAAGTCAGGAAAAACAGAGCGTGCTAACCCACAGCAGCTGTGCAGACTGAGTACTACAAATTCACGTCCCAATCCCACAATAGGGATAGCCTACCCACAGCAGAAGCTTTCACCTCCCAAGAAGCTGGAGGCCAGCCGGGGCCCTGTCTCAGGCAGCTACAGGTTTCATGTACCAAATATCCCCGAGCGAGAGGCAGAACTGCAGCAGGAGGAGTTCAACCTCAACCGCTGTTTCCAGGAGGGCTCTAACCTCATATCTTCAAGCTATACCTCACAACCAGTGGGATCTGCAGCAGGGGGCTCTTCTCACCAGCACCCAGCATCCACTGCACCTCAGCAGCAACCTGGTGCATTGGAGACCAGTAACACACAACCTGTCAACCAAATGCTTTTCCCTGAATTTCTAAATGGAGCTGACATGTGGCAGTCTCCTGACAAGGCTTTCAGTAATCCTAGTTTTGGGGTCCAATCACAAAAGCCTAACAAGGTTATGGAAGTGAACAAACCCAGTGGCTTTGTCCCATTACCATTTCAGTATGGGTATCCATTGCTGGATAGTGCAGATTCATTTCCCTGTGATCCGAACCCACAGCCACAGGATTTAATAGAAGCACCTTTGGTTCCTAACCAAGTGACCCAAAACTCATTTTCATTTCAGTCCTCCGGGGAAGAGCACGAGGTAGTGCAAAGCAGTACAAAACTGAGTTATGAGCAGTCAGAGGACAGGCAATATCCTTTACACTCCAAACCTCCCCAGTATGTGCAGCCTCCCCATGCTATGCAATCATCTGTGCATTGCACAAGAAGCCTAGGTGATGGTGTTAGTGATAGCAAAGAATCAAACAGTCAACAACCAGATAAGAAAAAGGGTGCTTTGTCTGACAAGTCAGATAATTATTGTCCAGTAGACGCTAGGGATTTAGTTGCTACAGCAGGGGGCAAAAGAGGTTGCCATTCAAAAAACAATACTTCTAGTCAAAGAATTCTTATTCAAGGCAGTGTACATCACATCAGAAATATGCCACAGAGTCAAAGTCCCCAAATACACTTTTCTAAAAAGAATTACAACAGTTCCCCAACAGACATCATCCATGTGGGCTCAGCACCTCTTGACAAAAACAGTAGAGTAGCACAGCCATGGGATGGACCCAACAAAGCCTTCCCATTACCCTTAGACCAGAACTCCACTCCATACACATTTCAGTGCCAACCTCCCCTTGAGCAAAGACAAAATGCAGGAATTAACAGCCGCCTGCCCTGGCAACAGATCCGCCTTACTGCAGCCATGCCAAACCAAAACAGGATTGAGCTTTCCAGGCAACTTAGTAATCAGCAAATGGCTTTTTTGATAACTCCCTCTGATTGGAAAGAGGATAGTAAGTCTCAGAAAGGTAACCCCCAGAAAGCCCCTAATGATTTTCCTAACAACAGACCCGGTGAGGCTTTTTCAAAACTGAGGCAAGACAGTGTCAAGCAGGGGTGTACTACAATATCACCATGCCAGTTTACAAATAAACTGGAGTCAAGCCAAAACCAAGTCGGAGATGCCAAAAATAAGTCATTATACTTTGCTGTAAATCATGCAGTGCATGGGTCCACCCCAAGAACCCCCAGTTACCCCCCACTGCATGTTCCACCTATGGAACTAATGATGGTGTCCCCATATGACTCACCCTCACACTCACCCATACAAAACCAAATGGCTAGCAGCACATGTTCCTCTCTTTCACCAGACTCGACTAGCCCTGCCAGCAGTAACTCTGATGACAGCCAGAAAGCATCTCCATCTCAGTTTTTTAACCAGGTGCAAAGTAAGGCATCACTAGACAGCCTGAGCTCTAATCAGCATCATTACCATTCAGACGTTTCCCGTAGCCTGCGGTACAACCAAGAAAAAGCCAAAGAGAACATTGGGAGTTTTTCATCAAGTAACAGGCACACGAAATCTAACATGGAAAGTGGGAAAGGTTGCATGGACAGTTATGGGATGGAGCATCGTCCACCACCGCCATATTCAGCACACCAGCTATTAGCTAGTTCTTTAGCAACCCTTGACCAACTTGATTTACTTCTCACATGCAAGCAGTGTGATCAGAATTTTAATGACTTGGATTCTTTTCTTGACCATAAGCAATACTGTGGACAGCACACATTTGCACAGAATGACTTCAAAGATATTCGGAAAGTGGAAGACGCAAGGAAATTTCATGGAGATCACACAAAAGCTATCTCATCTGGTACCAATTTTGCCATGTCACGGAGTTCATCTGATTTGCATATGTCCCTGCTAGGGCTTAACAAGAATGGGGAGATAATGCCTGACACTGAAGGCAAAGGAGATGCAAAAGATGACCCAATGAAACTTATGCTGCCATCTGCACCACTCCCTGACTTAGAGATGGAAGATGCTAAGTTAGATAGCCTCATCACCGAGGCATTAAATGGGCTTGGTTATCAGTCAGACAATGCGGAAATTGACAGTAGCTTCATTGATGCCTTTGCAGATGATGAGATCACCACTACAAAATGCTCATCTAGTAGACAGACTCTAAAGACCAAAGACTCTGTGATGTTTGAGAGCCGAAGTAAGCATGAATTCACATCCAGTGAAAAATCCTTAACACAGCAAAAGTATGCCTTTGATGCGGAATTTGACTGCCTCACTGCTGAGAGCAAGCATGCTGATGTTACCCACGAAGAAAATAACCGGGATTCAGAGGCACATAAAGAAGGTACTAGAGAGGAGACCTCTCTTGTGAAGAGGGATTCCACTTTGGAAGAACCTACCATGTGTACCGAGTGGGTTAAAGAGACACAAAAGTCGGATAAGACAGCAGATGAAAGTGAGCTTGGTCCCAGGTTTCTCTTGTCCAGAAAGTTTTCAGAAAAAGCTGGACTCAAAACTTTACAAAGCAGCACCCCATCAGTTAAAACACCTACTCCTCAATCCCCATCTGCCACTAAAAGTCCCACATCTCAGAAACCAATAATGAAGGAGAGGAAAAGAAAAAGGATTAGTGGAGGAAGTTGGAGTAAGGAGCTCATTCACAAAATAGTTCAGCAGAAAAATAAGCTTCATAAGCTTCACGTGAAAGGCACTAAAAACATGCAGTTCTCACTCGTGATGGAGAGGGTGACACCCACAGTACAGAATCCTACTTTCAGGGAGTATGATTACATCTCTGATTCAGACGAGGACTGTGAGCCTGTGAAGATCGCCAGCCAGGGCCGTCTTAGTCAAAGCATACGTTGCAAGTACACATACACGAAAGAATGTAAAGGAAGAATAAGAGCAGATAAAAACAGTGAAAGTCCATGGAAGCAAGACAAGATAGAGAGCTTTGAATTGAAAAAAGCTGAAACTGTCTCTCCATCATCAATAAAAGAAATCTCTGGCCATCAGAGGGTGCGAAGGCGAAGCAGCAGATCTTCAACCAGTAGTGAACTCAGCACATCTGTGAGTGTCTCCAGCGAGAGCATCAGTAGCCCTAAAAGCATTGATCGCACAGATTCAGACTGTGAAAAAAGAGTGGAGATAAGGAAAAAAGACCAGGATTCGTTTGATCAGGACAGATCTCCACAAAGAATACTGAAAGAGTCAAGCACATCATTAGCTTTGACCTTCACCAAAAACACAAAACATTATAGCACTGACAAGATTCTACTCTCTGGACTCAAAGACAGTTATACCACGTCAAAGTGTTCAAATGTCATCAGCACAACAGAAGAGACTGCATCAGAGCATACCTTGACTAAAAGTACTGTCAGTCTCGCAAGATTCAAAACCACCAGAGTAGAGGTAGAGGAAAAAATGGACCACTATGGCTCTGAAATGGGAATTGTTGCAAACACAGAGGAGGCCACACCACTCAGCAAAGACTACAAAGATTACAAACAAGCTAGCATGCATCTCAGAAGGACTGGCATAGCAATGAATTCAGGGAAGACCAAAAATAATAAAGAGATCAAAAGAGATCATGCATCATCAAAAGGAAAAACATTACACAAGAAGAAAGAGTCCCACCAAGATTCAGAATCCTCACCTGCTTCCTTTGAGGACTTTACGAAGGATATTTCCACAATCAAAGAACCAAAGGATGATCCAAGTGACTTATTCTCTGAGCCGCCCTCACTTTGCAGTTCACTCATAGATGAAGTGTGTTTATCTTCAGCAAAACTTAATGACGCAGTCGCACAGAAAGACAGAACCTGTCTTATGCCTTATACATTAGAACATGAACAGAGTCTTATGAAATCCCCCCTTTCATTTGATACAACCTCAATGTTTGGTGACCTTACAGTTGGTGGATTTGACAATAATCTGTACCCAGATATTCAGCTAACCAAAGAAGGCTTCTGTCCATTAGAGCCTGCAGCTGACAAGAAAGAGTTGTTTGAGTCATCCTTTTCACCATTAATAGAGCAGAGAGATTGGAACCTGATGGTTGATGTGACCCCTGAACTACCAGATGAGATTGCACAGTACAAAGAGGATTCAGACCTAGCATATGATAAAAAGAGCTGTTTTAACCCAGTCCCTTTTACACTGACAGAGAAAATAATGGACTACCATCCAAATCTGAATGGTTGTGTCTCTGATGATGAGCTTGAGATCAAGAGAATTGTGACAGAACTTGAAAGCCAGCTGCAATCAGCTAAGCTAAGTAGTCCTTCTCCACTAGACAGTGAACCACCAAAACACTTGACTATGAGTAAATTCTCACCATTAAGACTGGATGATCATGAAGCTGAGAGTGATCAGAGTAGCATGGAGGTGGTTTGCTCGTCAGAAAGCTTAGGACTTGCTGCACCAACAGACTCCCACTCAGAACTTTTTTCCGAATCTGACCTGCCATGGTCCAGTCCAGTTCAGTTTGGGCTAATGGGTGGACAACAGTGCCTTCACACCCCAACACATCCCACTGTGACAGACACCCCAATTCATTTAGGCTCAGAAACCTTACATGTAAAGGGCAATTCAGAGATAAATATTCTATCCATAGAGAAACCAGAAGAACTAAACAATGAGGAGAAAACTGGTAGCAGTGATCCTCTTGGTGCACCTACAAACAAATCAGAAGAGATGATTGAACAGGAAATCTACACAGAAAACCTCATGAAAAGCCTAGAAGTCATCTCAGATTCTTTATCATCAGGGCTGGAATCAGCTCAATCATCTGTTCAGGAAAAAGAATGCAGTGAAGAGCAAGAAAAGGAGGGTGATGTACAGACAGAAAAGACCGGGTTCACAAATGAGACTGAAAGAGTGGACTCTAGATACTCTGTGGCAGAACTTACTGAGTGCTCATCAGATTTGAATAAAACATTACTGGAGCAGCCACCCAAGGTTATAACAGATGGCATTTGTGAGTCAAATTTAGGTAGCAAAATGGAAAACTCCAGTGATGCCGTGATTAATAATGTCAGTCAGCATGACAAGGACACACAGGTAAATGACCTACATCCTGCAAGCACTTGTGTTTCCATCAATGACTCAGAAGAATCAAAGTTACCATCTACTATATTTGATCATAAAGCTTGTGAACCACCAGTAGAAACGGGGAAAGTTAGTTCTGAACCAGAAGTTGTGGAAGATTTCAATTCAGATGGTCCTCCAAACAATTCAAATGCGTCATTAACATTACCAGATGTACTAAAAGATGAAAGCACAAAGGCCCTCGAACAGGAAAGCAGTCTAGCAGAAGAGATGTATCCAGAAACAAATGCTACCAAAGATTACAAAGACATGCTTGAGTCTGCATCAGTAACTCATAGCACACAAGATGATGAGACTGATTTTAACACAGTGGAGAGACTAAGAGATAATATAACGCCAAATAATGGTCCAGTCCCTGAGAGCAGTAAATCTTCTCGCAATGATGATGCCCAGTCACATGAAACTCTGAGAAATAATGCAGATATGGTGAGCACTCATGAGCCATCACAAATGAACAAAGAGGATCAGAGCTGTGGGGCCACATTGAGAATGACATTTTCTGATGCACACAGTTTATGTGGAGAGGATGTGCAAATCCATGAAAACGAGGGTCCAAAACTAGAATCTGTTCCACCAGTTAGTCCACCACCACTGATTTCTCCATATGTTCCTACAAAGAGTTCCCCCTTGCCAGGAGAAAAGAGTCTTTTATCAAGTTGTTGGACCAATATTAACATAATTAGCCCTGATTTGATTGAAGAGACACTAACATTTAAGAGTTCTGCAGATGTGGACATTGCTAGGTCATTACATACGTCAAACACAGCTACTGAGATAAATAATTCTTTTGTTTCCAATCTGACCTTTTCAGAAACAACAGAAAAGAAAATATCTAGCCCCAGAACAGTGTTAGCTGTGGACAGCATCTCCAAGCAAGCTTTTTATGAGGCAAATGAGAAATCAGAAATGATGGATGTTACCCAAAACAAAGACACATTGTATGAATTCAAATTAAGCCCAATTAATTACAGTAAAACACATTTCACTAGCTGCAGCCTAGGTTCTGAAACTTCAAATAAAAGTAGCGATGTTCAGTCCAGTATTAAGTCAAGCCCTAAAGACAGCCTCAACCTCAACGCTTGTGCTCGGACTGTCAATATGCAGCTATCATCAAATTGTCGGCTCAGTCCAATACATGTTCAGAATGAGCTCGAATTAACTACCTATGATCACTTGGTCAAACTGGACATACCACATTTTCATGACACCACCAACCAAAATGATATTAAGTACTGCTGCATTTCACCCACCAATAATCACCACGTGGAGCACAGAGCTTCAGATGATATGGAGCAAGTCCCAAAGCTTCACCAAGATAATATGAGCACTTGTCATGTTCCCCTTGATTCCATTGATTACATGGACTTAAACATCAATCTTCTGAGGAAGACAGATGCTGAGAATGTGGAGAGTCAGATAAATACTTTCAAGCATGATGCGCCTGAAAAAATGACCAGTGTTCAAGAAACACCAAATACTACAGAGCAGTTACCAATAGGATCCATAAGTTTCACAAGTTTGCCAAACTCGGTAATGGGACAGTGCATAAAGCAGTCAGACGTAAAGTCCTTACCGAAAAAAGGTAGCACACAGAATGCAGTGCAAGGAAAATTTCAGTGTGAAATATGCTTGATGTACTTCCGTACTCTACCTGGACTTAAGCGACACAAAGCCATGAAGCACACAGTTAAAACTGATGGAATAACAGCACAAAAGCCAAATTTGAACAGCCAAAGCTTTGTGCCACACCCAGTAGATAAGGAGCTGAAAGATAACATGAGGATCCTTGATCCAGTGGTCTTGCTGAATCCCAGCAATGATGGCAACCCTGTAACAAATTGCGATCTAGCAGCTCTGAATTTAGTATTTGAAGGCAAGGCAAAAGACGTACTTGTTTCAAAAAGTACAATGAGTAATGACAAGGAGGATATGCCTCTAATAATTGAAAAAGCAAAGAAAAACACCAAAGTTAAAAGAAGCAAGAGCATGGAGGTTAGCAATGAAGGGTTCATTCACAAACTAGTAAAGAAGGACCCTTTCCCAGATGAATTGCTCAGCATACTCAAAACAGACATCCTACAGGCCATTTCCCCAGATTTTTCCACAATGGCACAACCAGAATGTCCCAAGCCAAGTGGAAAATTGAGCCCAAGTAGCAGTCCCAATTATCAAGAGGTGAAAGTCACAGAAGACATTCAGGGCATAGAAAGTGCCAGCGTTGATGAGCATATGATAACTTTGCCCAAGTGCCTTGAAATGTACCACCACGAAGCTGAAGGAGACAATACAACAAAGCCAGAGGGTTGTGCAAGCCTAAACGTTTTAGAAAATAATGGTCAGGCAAATGACACCATTTCTGGGGAATATAGTGGCATTAAAGAAATTTGTGATCCATATGAGGATCGTTCATTTGCTATCAAAAGTGAGACAACCAGTTATCCCACAGATGAAAATGGTTCCCACTGTGAGACTCCTAAAGCTCCACCAATAAGCCCCAGTGGGCTGGGCACTGAACTCAAAGATCTCTTTGATGATGAAAACACATTCTCCCAATTATTTCCAAGGAATGATGAGATGAAAAGGAAAAAGTGTGCACGTGTGTATGGTAAAAGTAACAAAAAGCAGAAACAAATGCCCAGCTTAGTTTCTGACCATACTGGCTCAAACACATTTTCTAATAACAATGAGGAATATAAGAAAAAGCCAGACAATATATTTGCTGGCAGTCTGGATGACCATTGTGAATATGAAACTATATTGCTTGATGACCCTAAAATGCTTGAGATGTGCCATAAGGGCACACTTAAAAGCTCTCCTCAGAAAGGTTTTCCACAAGATGTCATAACCGATCATCAGGTGGGGCATGAAGACATGCAAGAGGCTAGAACTGGTAACTATTTATGCTGTACAGAAGATGCCATTTTAAAACCTACAGTAAACTTAAATGGATCTGAAGACAAAAGTATAGACACAGGGTCAGATGCCGAGGAAAGCTGTAAATCTGGTGAGCCTTGTCCTCTCCAGTTGGTCTGTGTTCAAGACAGTGTCCCTTGCTACCCAAGCATTGACATTCAGAACTTCAACACTACATTTCAGCTCCCTGAAATGCCACTCTTTGAGTCTGAAAGAGATGTGTCTGTGGTTGAGGACATTGTACCCAAGAAATCCCCCAAGAAACCCACAGAACGCAGGAATAGGAAACGAATTGAGACTGGACTGAAGCCCAAGGACAAGCAGTACAAATGCAAAGTGTGTTTCACATGGTTCCTCACATTAGGGGAGCTTGACTTCCACAAGCTTTCTCACAATCCTTCACCTCCTCCAACTTGTTATATGTGTGTCCAGCGCAAATTTAGCTCACGTGAGCAACTCCGAGATCATCTGAGGGAGAAACATGTCAAGAATAAAGCAGGTGTCTGGACTTGTGGCATGTGCTTGAAGGAAATATCAGATGTGTGGATGTACAATGAGCACTTGCGGGAGCATGCCACACAGTTTGCTCGAAAGGGTCAGTCTCAAAGCTCCCTACTGGACATGCCAGGGTGCTTTATGCAGGAGAATGCTGTGAAGAACTTCATCTCTTCAATCATGCAACACCAATCAAAAAAGTCCAGCAAAGGGGATAATACAAAATCATCTAAGGAGGAGGGGAAAGCTTCTACAGATGTCCCTGGAGTAGAGCAAAAATCCACAGACATGAATGAGCCTGAAACAATAAAGAGCAAAGCAGTAAGTGCTGGGGGAGGAATCAAACATAGTATATACACACCCCTTGAAGTTCTACCCAAAGCAGACTCTACTCCAAAAAATGTCGAAATGCATCCCAACTGCAAAGATCCCTCACGGGATTGTCACCACTGCGGCAAGCAGTTTCCAAAACCATTTAAGCTTCAGCGACACTTGGTGGTTCACAATTTGCAAAAGATTTTCATGTGTCACAAATGTCCAGTCTCATATCAGCAAGAAAAGGAGCTTAAAGATCACCTAAAAAGTGAGCACGAGGAGGTGGACGAACCTGATTCAAAGCACACTACCCTGTACACGTGTGAGCTCTGTGCTGATGTTATGCATGTCATTAAGAAGTCCTTCATCTGCAGTACCTGCAACTACACCTTCTCTAAAAAAGAACAGTTTGATCGCCATATGGAGAAACACCTGGTAGGTGGTAGCAAGATATTTAAGTTTAGAGGAGTGGGGAGACCGTGTAAGTCCAAAGAGGATGACTTTGATATGCTACCAAGTAAGAAGAGAAAGGTACTGCCAGAGAATTCTCAAGAAAACAGCTTGGACATTGCCAGCATTGCATCTGTACACTTACAGCAGAGTAAAGATGTACAGAGTCTGAAACCAGTCATGGACAACTCTACATCCAGCAGCACTGATGAAAACAAACAGCCTACTGATGCAAATAATACAAGTGTAAAAATTGAGGACGTGGCAGAAGACCTTTCTGGGAGTCTGGAAGAACTGGGGCAGCATCAGCCCCAAATAACTTCTGCTGAAAACACTCTTAATACAAAAACAATGACCAAGGAAGAAGATAATGAAGACTTGCATGCACTTGACATTCCAGACACAGATACCAAAGAGGCTGGTACAGATTACAAGGGTTCCCTGACTGAGATCTGTGATGTTAAAGTTGAGGACGACTGTGGAGCAATTCAGTCCACATCTACAATGCCAGGTCCAAATGAGAGTAGTGTCCCTGATAACAAGACGAAAGCATGCACCGATTTGGTAAATGCCAATGAGAAGGACACAGATTCAGATCTGTACAGTTTTCAACTTTCTAATCAAACAAGTCAAAGCAAGAAAAGCCATCAGTCTGAAGACCCTTTGCCTAAGCAGGATGACAGTTCTAATGCTATCCCACTGCCTTCACCATCCAGTGAGATAAATCAGGTGAGGCAGGACCCGATAAACGAATGTGCAACTACTGGGAGGAATGAAAATGAGCAAGTCATAAACAATATCGACCAGCCAATATGTGTCCTTGTTAAAGAAAGAACATCTGTAAAGTCAGAGGAAACCATCAAACAATGCCTTGACAATAATGCAAAGTCTGGAAGCATCAGCATCTCAGATGCTGCAGGTGTAAATCATGCCAAGATTTCCCTCAGCTCCATTACAGTCGAAGACAAGGACTGTATAAAAATGAAAAAAAGGAAAGATCTCAAGACAATGCCAGGTTCGCCTAGGACAGCTTCCTCTGTTACACGTGAGAATCTTGGAATTGACCCAAAAGTCAAAAAGAAATTTCGGTCCAACAAATGCGAGAGGCTGGCTGGTCAACGCAAAGGAGACATCTCTGTTGACTATCCTGTGCTCACATCAGTAAAGGATGAAATGACCAGTAACAAAATTGTCTCCAAGCACAAAATAGGAACCCTGGACCTACAACCAAAGAGAGGCTCTGACAATTTTTCACCCAAGAAAGGAGAGCTCGTCCGTCATTTGAATTGGGATTGCAGAGGGAAAAAAGGTGTGCCTGGTAGAGCCATTCATTCTTCCACCTCCAAGGTGTCAGTAAGCTCCCTGAACAATTCATTTAACAAATCTCGTCCCAAGCTTGGGGTCAAGTCTGTAGAGACGCAATCCTACCATACTGCAGAGTCACATAACAGCCTCCTTAGCAAGCTATTTGGCCAAAGACTCACTGGTTTTAAAATTCCATTAAGGAAGGACACTTCTGAATCCATTAACTGAGAACTAGATGCTACTAAGGAGGAGGGAACTATATTATCCACTAGTTGATCAAGACAGTTTTGTAAATGAGAATGAGATTGTATGCCCCTCCTCTAAGAAATGTTTTTTTTTAATGAGTCACTTTATTACCTTTATTATCTTCTTGTAAATGTTTTCACATGATGGTGAGGACATGTGATAAAGTTTATAAATATGAAATGAACTAGCTGGTTTACCAGCCAACTTTTACAAATAACTTTATTTTCTCTACCTTGAAGTTGAACATTAAGTTACAGAGTCTGTATTTCATGAAAAAAGAAAATAATTGAAAAAAAAACAGTACTTGAACGTTAACTGAGATTTTTTTTTTATTATTATTATTTTTTTCAAATTATGCATGACACATTCACCTTGAGTTGTAGATGGGTTTTATTTTATTTTTCTTTTGTGCAACAGTACCAAATGATATTCCATTTCTGAACTACATCAATGTGCCTTTTTTGTATGCTTCATACAATTACACTTTCATACCCTTTTACCTTACTGTACTGCAGTGACACTCAATGTATTAGCTTTTGTATAAACATAATTGGTGCTATATTATTTTGATTTTTATTGTAATGTGAACACAAATGTCCTCTAACTGAAGGGAACATGTAGCAGAAACATACATCAAATCATTTTTGCTGGTACTCTATAGTTTCTAGGGGGAAAAAAAATACTGTGCAAAATGGGTTGATTTGTCAAAGTTTTAATTTGGTCTCCTCAAAAGAGGGCATTAGGAAAACCTTTTCTGTGACTAAATTCGGTATAATTTTTGATTGATTTGATGAACTCAGGTGCTAACAAGGAAAACTCTTGCGCATGAACCCCTTATTAGGAATTCCTCTCATGCACTGATGTTACTACATACCAAATCCAAATCAGTTAGCTAGATGTCATCCAAATGTTTTATTATTATTACTATTATTTACTAGAACACAAAAGGTGCTTTATCTTGTTTATATGTATCTTATATTGTATTATATTGTAGGTAGAATATCTCTGGTGCAATGCATAATGTCAAAGTTCTATTTTAATAATGTGCAACAGATGAAGAGAATGAGAAAAGGGAATTGCTAAGCCTAAGAAAGGCTTATAAGTGGTTCACAAAATGCCTCATATAAAGTTGGATATTAAAAATCTGCAGTCTTCTTTTGTTTCTTTGTCTTTACTAGTAGACGGAGCTGTTATGACACATCGAAAACTATTTAATATAATTGCTCATTAGTCTTAATTATGGTGAGCTATATTAGCAATCGACCATGAAATCCTCTCCACATGCATGCACACACACACACACACACATACACAAATCCAACTGTGTGAATTTACTCTGAATTTCTTAATTGCCTTTATTGAGAATCTAAAATGCAAAATGGTTACACTTATTTTTTTAGAAAGATTTTTTTTTTTTTACATTATGTAGATTCAGGGTTTTTCACTGATAAATCACACCTCATAACCTTGGTCTGTCATTAAACGAGGACTTTGTGTTTTCTTTATAGAGGTATTTCTACAGCAGTAAAGTAGACATGGTTTTGGGTTTTATTACTGAATAAACAATAAAGTTCTCTTAGGCATTTAAGAGCATGTGTTGATTTAATGGCGCTAATTGAAATTATTAAGTAAAAGTGTTATATGTAGTTACTGCCTAAATGTGATTTAATGTGTCAAAACTTTTTTTTTCTCTCACAGTTTTTAATTGTATATTCACTCATTTAGTTTTCTTTATTGTTTCTTTACTTGCTCTACACCAACAACAGTAATCTAGTAAAAGTGGTATAATAAGTTTGTAAAAAGGAGAAATAATGTGAATTACAGCAAAGGTCATAATACATAAGGAAATGGATCTTAGTGATGAATCAAATGATTTACTAGGACAGAAGATCACCCTTGACTACGTGCTGAATTCAGCTGTTTATTTTCAGTTGATGGTTCACTCTGTGTTTAGTGGCTTGTATCCCTACATGAATCACATTCACTATCACATAGGAATAAAAAGCCATAAGACACAGCAGCTTATACAGGGACAAACCCGAGTTCCCTGGATTGCAAAATAGCTTGTTCTACCTGGACAGAAGGACGGATGCACAGAGAGACATTGTTATAGTTAAATGTGAAACATCAGCTGGTGAGCAAAATTGTTTTGCAGGAAAAATAAGCAGTGGTTTTCTTTATGGCAGGAATAGCTGGTGATTGGGGTTGAAATCAAATATGATTTGTGATACAAAAGTGGAAAATGATCATGGGTATATATGAAATACTGTCAATATATGAACATATATAAAGGCCAAATATTGGACAGCTGACATTCTGGATACGGACTAGTACTGAATTCCCCAAGCATAAACCTTTTGTTTAAATTCTAAATAACAGTTATTTTAAGAATTTACTATTTTTAAAAAACAGCAGAAATTGATGCATTTCTGAGTTTGGACCCCTAACCCTAACCCTGGCATTAATGATTACTAAAAAAAAAGAGCAACAAAATCAAATCCAATAGTACCTCATATATTGAACGATACCAGCAGCAGTAATTGCACAGCTCCTTGACAGTGCTGAACTGATTATTTAATCTGTGTGGGAAATCTCCAGGGAAGTGAGACGGCTTTGCTCTTTGAGGTGTAAAGACATTATCTGTGTGGCTGGCCCTGAAATAGCATTGGTTTTCCCAGCTGTTTGCCTGCCACTCAAGGAGGGCTGCAGATTGTGAGCTGATAGAAAAGGGCGACTGGTCAGCATTAATGACGTGCGCAGGGTTCACTGCCTTTCTCTGCTCTGGGGGGGGGGGGGGGGGGGGGGGGGGG
>JAQMCW010000012.1:8460732-8471525 GCA_030068335.1 Chrysichthys cranchii
GTGTGTGTGTGTGTGTGTGTGTGTGTGTGTGTGTGGGGGCGTGGGTGGGTGCGGGCGTGAGTGAGTGAGTGAGAGAGAGAGAATGGTTTTTATCAAACCTGCAGGCTCTTTATGTCACCCTAGATTACAGCACTGGGGAGAGTGTGATTGACAGAGTCTGGCCTAAGCTCGCTGTGGGGAAAGGGGTTGGGGGGGCCAAGAGGGATTTGCACTGAATGCTCACACTTCTATTACCCTGACTATCCTGTCACCCCAGGAACAGTGCATGCGGCACACTGTAAAAAAAAAAAAAAAAAAAAAAAAAAGTCTTGTGTCTGCATAATTTAATATATTGTCTATCTTTGGCTTTTTTCTGCTCCTCTCTCCCTGGCAAAAGGAGGTCTCTTTTATTCCAGATAAGGATTAATGAGTTTTTGAGCAAATGCCGCTGGGGAACTGTACAAAACTCCAAACCTCCACTGGTTATTAAACACAATAGCAATAATATAAAATACCAAAAAAAAATAAAAAAACCCAGAAGGAAAAGAAACTTAGATCAAATGCTATCATCGCAACTTATTATCTACAAGTGTTCACTATATCAATAATTGCCGATCATGTAAGGAGTCAAGCTTACAGTATAGTGCAAGTGTGCGAATGTTAGTTTTGGGGTATTATTTCCTGCTGTTTACTTCTAAATGTGTTAAACATCTTAGAACATGGCACCTTTGGTGGCATTTTTGCTGAACAAAAATCAAAAACCGTCTTAAAGTAAATCAAAGTAAATAACACTTAATATTCAGTTGCATATCCCTTGCTTGCAACAACCGCATCAAGTTGACTGACATCACGCAACTGCTGCATTCCCCTTTTTGCGATGTTTTCAGTTTCTTTTAGTCGTTTGTTTTGGGAGGATTCACCTTTCAGTCTCCTCTTCAAGCACTACCTTCATGTGCATGACCAATGAGCTTGTACGTTTTGAAAACATGAGCAGATCCCTTCTTGCTCCACATGTTGCTCTTTCATTTTGTTTGGTCGAGGTTAATCTCGGTTCCATAACTTTTGTGGTTTCAAATCCTTATTTCTCACTTATTAGAAGTTCTTCGAATGGTGGAATGTGATACCATCCCCCCTACCCTGTGGAGGTTGTTGCTGATGCCACTGACTGTTGTTTTTAAGTTTTTCTTCACAGCTCTCAAAACACGTCATCAACTGCTGTTATTTTCTTTGGCCGACCTGTTCAGTGTTTGCTTGTTAGTACACCAGTGGTTTCATTCTTTTTCAGGACATTCCAAATTGTTGTACTGGCAATGCTCACGGCTTGTACAATTGCTCAGATCGTTTTCCTTCTTCTCCCATAGACAGCTCTCTAATCTTCACTTTGATTTATGCTTTTTAACAACAAATGCAGTGTTCAGAGGCTAAACTCAGTAGACTTTCAGAGCTTTTAATTATCTTATTAGTCAACCAGTCTTAAAGGGTATACCATGTGCCATGTTCTTGTTGTTTGACATCTAGATGTAAATATCAGGAAGAGAAATCTGAAATTCTGATCTGTCACCTTATATCCATCTTTTGATCTCAAACCCAAATGCATTCAGTGTATAACAAATAAAAGAAAAGAAATTAAAATGACCTTGCTGTTCCAATACTTTCAGATAAGACTGTATGTGCAGGCTAAAAAAATACATTTCTCTGATTTAGAAAAAAAAAATTCACTGATTTACATTCACGCATTCACACCATTTGACCATGTCAAGCTAGGATGCCCTGAAATTTTTTTTCAGTCTTAAATCGGCCATGAGCTTACAGACAAACTTTTATTCATAAACTGCAGCTGGACTTCAAACGCTAAAGCTAAATGCTACTTACACCAAGTTCCATTTTGTACAGGATCACGTATGCTTGTTTTATTTTACATTTCCTGTAACAGTTGGAGACATGCCATTCAAAGCTGTACTATAAAAAAATAGAAACCTAGGCTTAACCCTAACCCTTTCTAAAAGATTAGAATACTAAAATGAGTGGCAGTTACTCTAACTCAGCAAAATAACCCCACAAACTGCTGACCCCATTCATCATCCTAACTTTAATAAAACAAATGTATGTCTCAGTATAGCAACATTTACTACAGTCTTCCTTAAATCGGTTCCAACTGAAGTAGAGATTTCTGATCACTGCAAAGGATTTATCATATGGAATAAAATGTGCCTTACTTAATGTTAAACCTAATTTGGAACGTTGCCTTACCATCATGCATAAAGATGGATTTTGAAGCCGAATCATGTCCTAAATTTCATTTTATATGGTGAATGTAATTACGCCTCCAACCTTTGAAGGATGATACACTGCCATAAATTAAATCAGGGAATATTCCATGAGCGTGTGGAGTTTTAATCTCATAAAAGAGACAGAGGATGACGGCCTGTATGGTTATAATTGGAGAAGTGCGCTCTCTAGTGGACTGCAGTGAAAATATAATTGTTCAATTGTTTGACCTGGGGAGAAAAAAAATAAACAAAATCACATTTAGAAGCAGATCCCCTCATAAGCTCATTTCTCAAAATTATTCAACATCCCTTATTGTTCACTCACACACAGTGATGCTTGATATACATACTTATAAATTACTTTTACTTATTGATTTCCAGTGTACTCTTTTAAACCAGTAAAAGACAAACACTATAAGGACAGATTTATCAGTGTAATCATTCCCATGTTATAAATTAAATGAAAGAAAGTAAGAAAAGCCAGTAAGACACCCAGCAGCCAGTTAGAGGAGAGGGACTCTATTTCAGCTCTATTAAATGACATTTATTAACAAAAAAACAAAACAAAAACAAAAAAAACACCTAAAGCACAATTTACAAAATATGCATCTTTCTGTATCACAACTGTACAAAGGTTGTTAAAATACACTCCAGGTATACATGAAGCATTTTAAGAACTTTCCCCATTGGCACACCACAAACAGAAGAGAAAGACACGATAAGAGTGAGATGGGGAGAGACGCACAAAAAAATGACTGCTAATTTGAATACAGTGTGAAATCAAGTTACCATATCGTAATGGGACAGAGGTAACAGAACAGCTTAAAACAGCCTTTACCTGGATTAGCATTGCATAATAACAGTTATCCTGATTTTGTTTATTCATTTTGTGTGTTTGCCTCCTTGAAGATGCAGCATTAGCAACAAATCAGTTCATTTCATTCATGTATTATGTATCATGAAAAAATGAAAAAGCACTGATTAAGAGATCTGTGATTGGGGGAGGGGGTAAATACAAATGGGCAACATTGTTTTTAACAGCTCTCTGAAATGACATTTATTGTTGGCATTGCCCTTCATTTTTTATGTCAGCCTTAAAATTAGCAAGAAAAGGGTGATGTGAATAAGTAATAGATTCGGTCACAGCTCTGCAGCTCATGCAGGAAGTGAGCAGCTTGGGTTGCTAGTTGTGTTCCCCTGCAAAGCCATTCATGCAGCTATTTGAGACATGAGTTATTTGTTGGCCTTGTTTTTTTTCCTGATCAATAGATAATATTCATTATTATTATTATTAGTGGTTGGTTACATTTTTATAAAAAGGCATTTGGCTGGGTATAACAGGGGAGATCATGTACTGCAACACAGGCTTGTGCTTAAAAATGCTCCGCTGGATGTTCAACTTTACAAACATTATAACTGACAAAGTCAATAACCACAAACCATAATAATAAGACCGGGAGCCCCACCATCGAAGCCGATTTTTAATCTACTGTAGCATTTAGCCTTGAATTCCAGCTATTAGTATTAATCTCTAAACTACTTTACAGTGGACAATCATTAAATTAAATTGAACACTGTAAAAGAAACATCTCTAGAAGGAAAAAAAACAAAACAAAAACAACCAAACAAACAAAAATAACATTCAATTGGGTAAGAATGTTCCACATGGAAAACTGGGCCGGTTTTAATGTGGTATTTTAACATTTCTTTGCCCTTCCCAGGAAATTACACAAAGAACAGCATGCAAATGAAAATGCTGATCAGGGTTAAGAGGTAACCTTCCACGTTCGCGCACACACACACACACACACACACACACACACACACACACACACACACTTAAAATTGGACTACAATGGACATTCACATGCAGGTTAATATAAATCTGACATCCCAGACCGGTAAACCATCTGTTACACAGTGGTAGAGATATCAAAATATTACCCCAAATAGTGTTGGTCCTACAAAAGGATATTATATAAGGATATATACTGTTCATTACATCATAATCACCAAATCAGATTTAAAGATTTATGGGGTCAATTCTGTACACCATTTAAAAAAATAAAAAAAATAAAAAAATAAAAAAAAATAATAATAAAAAAAAAAAAGAGTTGAGTACGGAACAGGAACTTTCTTATATGCAAAGTTCTCTGTGCTATTAGTATTACGTGTGGCAAACTTCAATATTCAACTGCATGTCCTTTAATTTGTACTGCACAAAACACTCCTCCACAGATCTGATCTTAACCTGGAAAATATTAAACCGTAGGATTCTGAAGCACAGAATGCTAGTTGCCTCTATTCTCTTTCCATCTGCTAAATAACGAGCTCTGGGTGGACACTGGGGAAAAACTACCTAGAGAATAATAAATCTAATGGCGATACAATTTCATTGTTGGCTGTAATTCAACATTCAACAAAATTCAGGACCAACACATTGGGGCATCTGGCACTGGACAAGAAAGAGCTTATTTGTTTGCAAGATAGCAAATGAAGGAAAATAGGGATCCATTCTGTACTCTGAAGAGGCTAATAATTTAGTGTAATGTACAAAATGCAGTTCTTTAATATTTCAGCTGTTCAGAGTCGATACTGAAATGGAGGCATTATTCACATTAGTATACACTTTGTCTTGGACTTCTTCTTTTTCTTCTTACCCTCCTTGCTCATCTTCTCCTTGTGCTTTCGGATTTCCCGGACTAAAGTGTAAAAGGCATCATCAACCCCCTTGAAAAAAAAAATGAAATAGATTTTTAAATGCACATTTAAAAACAATAATGATGACAGTACAGAATAAGGCACTGCTAGCACCAAGTGACTGAAAGAAGAAAAATCAACACTGCAGGAGCCATGCCTTTCCGCTCCAGACAGAAATTACCCATGTAGACCAGATTTCCAACAGGAGCCCTACGATTAACTGCTAATATAATGAAAAGGTTGGACCTCGCTCCCCAACACATGACCACTGATTGGTTAAAGAGAAAAGTGACCCATTAGACGGAGACCAGAGAAGCTCACAGCAGGCCGGGAGAAGGCCAGAGCTCAGCCCAAACTTACCCCACTCACATCACAACACATTTTCTAAGCTTGATGCAGCTCGGTGTCTTTTCTTCTTTGCTGAGTTTTTTCAGTCGGTATTGCCTGATCTCCCGCACCAGAGTGTAAAAGGCATCCTCCACTCTCTGCAGTGTAAAACACAACTCCCTTCAACATCAGGGGAAGCACAAGGGCCAACACAGAGAAGTGCAATGGAATAGGGAGTGTGGATTATTTAGGCTCTAGCATACCACTGGGTGTCACTAAAGTCCAATTCACCCCACACCACAAGGGTCACATCCACAGTACACACATTCTGTCTGTGCTACCTGCATGACAGCTATTTAATGTCAATGAAACATGGAGGACAGGAACAGCTGTATAAATATCTTGTAGAAGACAATGGCATGGTAAATATGCAGCCTGTTCTTGTTGCATCATTACCATGCAAATTACTCTGCTATGAAACAGGTTTCTTATTATTTTAGATAACATTCACAGTATATAGAAAGAGAAAGCATGTCTATGCTTAAAATTAGACACCCAAGTGTGAAATAACCATAGATGACCCATGAGAAAACAAAACAAAACAAAAAACAAACAAAAAAAAAAAAGCACGTGAATGGGTTTGCATTTCATGCATATCCAAGTGAAAGTCTCACTAAAGTGGAAGGACATATTGCTCCAAAAAGCATCCAGTGCAAATCTGTCAGAGTGTTAAATACCACGACCATTGAAGAAACAATTAAAGCAATTAATAGCTATTTAAAAGCAATGGGTACTCCAAATTCAGCTCACTAATGGAGAATTCAGAGAACTGAATAATTACCCCTGAGACCATTTTAATGCAGAAAATTAAGATCAAGTAGATTTACGCAACCCAACACAGATCATTATCAAAATTATGATCAATTATCAGCTTGGCTTCCAGCTCGAATAACAGCATGCTGCAGTTTTGAATACAACTTAAGAGTGTTGTGATGCCGAGTAGCGCATGCAGTGATGACCAGGAGCAGACCTGGTGAATTAGTAATTTACATTTTAACCCCAGCCCCATGAGGAGTTGTGATTTAAGCACTGCAGAGAGGCAGAGAGGGGCTGCCACAAGATATGTACACCATAGCAACCCCCCAAGCAGACCTGATTAACACCTCCTCTGACCAAACCTATTCAGCAATGACATTTACAAGGATGCCCCAAGTGCTGCTCTTTTCTAATGAAATAATCGAACACGTCAGGGCATGATGGCCCTGTGATCATGCAAAGACATTCGAAATATCACAACATTGTCAGATTTCACTAATCAGCTCCTTGGACAAAAACATAATTAGTGAAACCCAGTGTTGTAATCAAAACAGAACCATAAATGGAGACCGTATTTGGTTAGCAATTCGCTATTTCACAATAAGCGTGAAAAACTGGCAGCTAACATTTTGATTTGTGTAAATGCTCCGACATGCAGATTACAGATTATATCTACATATGCACAGAGTCACTGATTGCAATCTACAAATTCGCAACATGTCACTGATTGAGATTTCCACACTATGGAACATGTGACTGAGATTGTATTGATGCTACCATGATCATGCAGCCCACAAAAGGAGATCAGTAGTAAATCACCTTCAAACTTTGTGAAGGTGCTACTGAGCATAGGAATCAAAATCTCACTGGATTAATAAACTGTCGCCAGATAGATAGCCTGCACAGATATTTGCACGCTATATTCATTAACTAAATTAAAGAAATGCTCCATGTATGCATGCCTTAATATTGTAGCTCCAGTGGCTCCATGTCCATAAGAGCAGGTTTGCATCGGCTGTTCAACTAATAGCAATCTTCATGTTAAGTCCAGATTCATGCCTCTATACATTTTAAAATATTATAATTTAAAGCCAATTACCAGCCAATGATTAAAAAACTTGCCCTGCCTCTTGCCCAAAGTCAGATAAACAGATAAGTGGTAGTTAATCGATGGATGGATGACTGGATGGATATTTGGCAAACATAAGCCAGATTTCCACTGAATTGCTTATGTTTGTAGATGTTTGGGTGAGTTTCAGGCATTTACTATGATTTTTGATAAGTAGACTGGGACACAGTTTTGCTGAAATCTGTAAACCCTAGTTAATAATTTTACCTCGAACAATGTTAAAGGCACATCTGAAGCCACCCAAATAAACTGCTAGACT
Organism: Chrysichthys cranchii; assembly: GCA_030068335.1. Lineage (NCBI taxonomy): Eukaryota > Metazoa > Chordata > Actinopteri > Siluriformes > Claroteidae > Chrysichthys > Chrysichthys cranchii. The sequence goes on from JAQMCW010000012.1 coordinate 8,468,213, forward strand.
GTAGGACTATGGTGTTGATGGATAGTAGCCTATAATACATATAGCATAAGTCAAGTGTGATAGCCTCTCGGCTAAATTCTGTTTGAGTTTATGGTGTTAGTTAGGTCAGCCAGCCTCACCAAACTCTGGTCACAAGTTGCTGCTGTGCAGTTTTATATTAACGTTTAAGTCAATCATTGGCAATCACCAAAGATATAAATTGCAATGTTCACTTTTGGTTTTAATAAGGTTAACTTCTTTCTATGTTTTGAAATACTCCAATAATTATCCAATTTGTGTAGCATGCATAAATGGTACTTTGCTTAGATGTGCCATTGTATAGAATATACATTATTTGGAACTAGAAAGGTCTGTCAGATGAATGAATGAATGATGTATTTTAATAAGACATACAGAACGACAAAGATATTAATAAATGTTGTAAATATACCTTGCACAGTAATAGGATCACTTTAAACATTTCAATAAGAAGGATGTTACAGAACAAGATTTTTTTTAAAATACATCTTAAAATAAGAATTAATTCATAGGATGAGACATGTATGGTAATAGATCAGTTACACTGTGTGGACTTGTAGGACACATGCACTTTTTAAACTGTTCTCTGCATTACATTTCTATACATCAGTCCCCAGTATACTTTGCAGTCCTCAGCTGATCTAGAAATGCATAAAAAGATGAGTCATGGCCATCAGTCATGACAATCTTTTTAATCAGATAAGAAAGCAATATTGTGTGGTCTTGCACCCAGTTATTTAATAATACAGGCAGGAAAACCAAAGACAAAAGACATTCATGATGCAAATATCACTTCAACCCAATATCAGTGAATTACAAAGATTAAATAAGGTGTAAATATCGTTTGTGAAAAAAAAATGTTCATCTGCTCCCAACTGTGCTTTTTCAAAAAAATAAAAATAAAAAAATGCTTTGATTATGTATGCCACTTCTGAGGTTTGAGTAAGGGTTAGGGTCACAGATCGCAAAACTGCGATAAGCATACTGTCAACCGTGCACATGAGCACTGTGTGTGTGACCGCCACAGGAGTTTCCGGATTACCCACACTGCTTATTAATGGACTGAACCAAATAAGAATGCTTCTGCACTATTCATTAAATTCACCAAGGCATGATTAAAGTAGATCATTTATGGAAGATTTCAACACTCATACTAGAGTTCACGGACTCTTGATTTCAAATTTAAACCTTTGGCAGTAAAGTCAGAAGTGTGTTACAGACAATAAACTGTACTCGTGTTGTAGAACAACCAACAAGTGCTTTTAGAAGACACTGACAACAGCACTAAAATTGTAGAATGCTTTACAAGACTGTGAAGATGCATACTTTATATCCAAGAGCCGTCCTCTTATTATTGTGTTCTGACTTCGAGGGATCAAACTATCTGAGAAGTGGGACTATTTTATGTAGATAATGAATAAATTTTAAAAAAATAGGCGAATAATCAATCATTTATGGTTACTTTGCAGACAAACTGGTTTGGGACTTTAAAGTTGCGAAATCATTTCATCAATCTTATACTGACAGAAGACTGTGCATGGGACATAAAATATATGCTGTTCCATAAATCTAAAATGTTGTGTCTGTCTTTCAGTGTGATCATAAAAAATGTAGGCTCCTATTGTCTAACCAGAATATGTGGTTTGAATGACAGAACCTAGATAGATACAGATAGAACAAGTTCAAAATCTAACCAGAATCGGCATAGCATGTCTTCATAGCATGTCTTCATAGCATGTCTTCATAGCATGTCTTCATAGCATGTCTTCATAGCATGTCTTCAAAGCATGTCTTCAAAGCATGTCTTCAAAGCATGTCTTCAAAGCATGGTTCGATTAAACTATGAACATGTAGCAAGCACGGTGTTGTAAATGTCTGCATAATATTGTAGTTGCTATCATTAATTGGCATTAGCAGAGGCGTTTCAGTGACACGACTGTAGAAACCTTTGTGATGTATCATAACAAGAGAAATGTCACTTGTCAGAACACCTGTCAGACCTTTCAGGTATTTTCCCAAGGCTACTGTAGAGACTAATATTGTAGCTAAAAAAACAAGCTAAAAAACTCTTGCATGGGAATGCTTGTACGAGTACACTCTACTGTTCAGCCAGTGCACTTGTGCTTGTAACAAACAAGGTAAAAATTTGCTCAGACACAGTTTAAATACCAATTTAGATGAAACTACAATAAGAATTATGTTTGGTGACAGATACTGGTTCTATAATTCAAATTATCTTCTTAACAAATGTACCTGTCCTGCAAGTTTCTGCACTTCATTAGAATGGTAATTGTAGGCTTTCACAGAGTCATAACCAGCTTGTCATAATAAATTTTATCTCTTCCTTTAAGACCTACTCAACCAGCCATCTCCATTCTGTTTCAGTCTCAGAATGAATTCCAGAGTAAATATGAAGGAGTGACCATTTGATAATAATCATAGGAATTTCTTCCAATTTATGCTTGATCTCAAAGTAAATCCTGATAATTGTATGGTTTTTTTTTAATCTGTAAAATACTGGTATGTTTCACAGTTATCAGGTCATGCATACCTGTCTCGTTTTTGCTGAGGTCTCGATGAAAGGAATTCCATAGCTACGTGCTAAATCCTGAGCCTGCTTGGTATCCACTGTGCGGGATGGCAGGTCACACTTATTTCCCACTAGCACCATGGGGACATCTTCAGAGTCTTTCACTCTCTTAATCTGCTCTCTGGGGAAAAAAGACACACAAATATACAAGAGGGTGACAAAATAGAGCAGTGCAGGAAAAATCTAAATAACAATAATAATAATAATAATAATAATAATAATAATAATAATAATAAAAAAACCAATAACTGCTTTCCTTTTAATATCCAAGGTGAGGAGATAAAGTTTATCTCTACTAAACATAACTGCCCTCACCTGTAGTGGTGAATGTCCTCAAAAGACTTGGTATTGTTAATAGCAAAGACACAGAGGAAGCCCTCTCCAGTCCTCATGTACTGGTCTCTCATGGCGCTGTACTCCTCCTGACCTGCTGTGTCCAGGATGTCCAGCAGACATGTCTCTCCATCAATCACCACCTGCTTCCTGTATGAGTCCTACACAAGTATGACCAAAAAAAAAAAGTAAATCAGCCCATGTCATGAATGCCAGTGGCTGTTTCAACATAGCTTACTCATATATACAGATATGTCTGTTACACATGTTCCGCCCCAACCCCATCCTGTTTAACACACCTATACAGTAGAGTTGTTACAGTTTCAGAATTTGTCTGTGTGTGTGTGTGTGTGTGTGTGTGTGTGTGTGTGT
>JAQMCW010000012.1:8471625-8505382 GCA_030068335.1 Chrysichthys cranchii
CAGATTTAGACAGATTTGTGAACAATATTTGAGAGTAATGGGTCTTTTGTGTATGTAGAAAATGTTTCAGATCTTTGCGTTCAACTCATGCAAAATGGGAGCAAAACCGAAAGTGTTGCATTTATATTTTTGTTCAGTGTATATATATATATATATATATATTTGTTAGCATCAACTTTTATTTATTTATTTTTTTGCCCAAGTTCCTTTCACCAGTGGTTCCTTTTTGTGTCCAACTGCGACTCCCAAAAATTTCACAACACCCTCCCTTTGGACTCACCCTAAATCACACACACCAAACTCAGTTTCTCAGAGCAGAGGAAGCAACTGCACCAAAAATATTTTGGCTGCGTAATTTTTTTTTTTCTGTTGTCAACACATTGCACTGCTACCTCTGCATCAACATAAATGTTAGTGATTTATTAAAAAAGAAATCTCAAAAATTATCCAAGTAAGAAGAGCAATTAGGGTCTTATTTGTTGTGTTTGTTTTTACCATATCAACATACAAGTACTTGTAGCTATTTTCTAATCATTTTTTCCTTCAATTTTCTTCTGTGTGAATTTAAATAGCCAGTTAATACTGTGATATTTTAGGCTAGGTTATCATACTGTTGAAATTTCAAATTGTAACATAATATTATATAGTGATCTCACTTACAATTGTAAGAGCGCCTGGTCTCAGTGTGCCACTAAAACCAATTTCATCTTTCAGGAAATAGCAAGCTTGTGTCCTATAATTATTTAATCAAAAGTGAATGCAGGACACGTGCATAGTTTAACCGTGATAGGACCAGACCAGGAAGTTAACAGGCCGTGCCTGAAACCAGAAAAACCAGCTTCCACACCACTTTTCTTTTTTTCTCTCTCTCTCTTTTTTCCTTTGGATGACTTTTACACCTTTGCAAGTGATGGACAATGGTCACATTACATTACATTCTCTTACAGAGACAAACACATGCACTTTTTACCTCTATAGTAGGGTCATATTCATCTACAAAGTGGTTCTGAATGAGCTGGATGGTGAGAGCGCTTTTTCCAACGCCTCCAGCTCCGACCACCACCAGCTTATATTCTGTCATTCTTCACCTGGATGGAAAACAGCACAAAAAACCTACAGTCAATAACTATTCACATTCTCTCTCTCGCTCTCGCTCTCTCTCTCTCACACACTCACACGTCATAATTCTTAGATCATTCAAAATCCCACCCATTCCCAAAATCGACTGTCCAAGTTAAGCACAGATGGAAGAAAATGAGCATTTAAACACAACTAAAAATATGAAGCATGCCACTATGATACTCTCTGCTTACATAAAGTCTCATCACATTCCCAACCACTCATACCACGGCGAAAGGTGTTCATGACAAATTTGATCAAATTTACCAATCCTAAGCACCTCTGTCCTGAAAAGACGGCTCTCTACAGTGACTGAATCAAGCACAAGTGAGTTCTAAGGTGAATCACTTCAGCACAAACAGAAGTCTGGACTAAAACAGCACACACAGTCTAGGGGACAGTAAACCTCTTACTGCGACAGGGTGTCTATCATTACACACAGAGCAAGAAGGGTTCTAGACATAAAAGCTTGTCAATCCATCTGGAATACATTATCAACACTTAATGGTAAATTTGATCCCAAGGTGGGGGGGTTGTTGCGACGACACCCTCATACCATGAGTACACAATTATTTGCACCCAACCCTCATTCATTTAAAAAGTTCATAGAAAGTGCAGGTAAAGTTGCCACACACAAATGCCCTAAACACCAAATGACAGACATGGCACGCGTTGTGGTCTGGGCAAACAGCCGTATTCCTCGAGTTTATCTCCCAGATGATACTTTATAACCGCTACCCAGCATGCAAAACAATTCCAGCACATCAGGAACTTTGAACACACACCCGTAGGCCCGAGTGGCGCCCAGCGGAACCCAATGCAAACGACACGGGACACGGAACGAGGTGTTTTCTAGACAACGTGCTCAAAACCCACGGGTTCACGAGCTAAAGCGAGGAAACCTTCGGCCGGACAGTACAGTAGGCAGCTGTGGAGTGTGGAGAGCTGGACGAAGTCCCCTCCCGCCATACCGCAGAGCTGCACTGCAGGGCCCACACACACCGGGCCGTGCTTCCCTACGCTCACATTACACATGATCTTTAACTACAAACACACTTTACTGATCGGTAATCGCTAAAGTCGTGCATACGACCCTCCGTGACCAACGGCATTCCCGTGACTCGTGCCTGTACCTTTGTTTGTTACCTTTTGGTGTTGCAAGTTCCGCGTCCGAGCCCCGAAAACGGCGAATAAAGTTGCGCTCAGCCTACAGTCCTGTCCTCAGACTCGATCCTGCCATTTTCACAACACGAAGCGCTGCGATAAGTCCACCAGCCCGCTGCGGCACACTGATCACGCTTATATACGAGACATTCCGCGGATGGTACAGCGATATCGGCGCTCCCTCCCTCCCTGTGTCCCTCGGCCTGCTCCCTCCGTGCACTCGCCCGCACCGAGGTCGCTCTTTACATAAATATGGGCGGATACGGTGGAGCCAGCGCCGCGCCAAGATCACTTACCCAGCCACCAATGCACAATGAGAGGGGTTTTTTTTCTCTCTCTCTCCCTTTCAGGTGGTGTCAGAACTTCTTATATATTTATATATATATATATATATATATAGGTGTGTGTGTGTGTGAGCTGAAAGATGCCTAAAATACGTGCCTTAGCTGTGCAACCGGTTTCTCTCCAGCTTCAGCTTGCATCATTTTAATGATAAGCCTTGCCTACGGGGAGCTGTGTTTATAAACACTCCGAATCAATAGGCTATCACTGACACATGATAACCACACAGGGCGCTATTAATATATATACGTGGATTTTAGTGTTATATGTTAAGGATTGTAATCTAATAAGCATGAAATTGTAACATAAATACGTCTTCTAGGGTTGCGTTATGAACCGGCTTTTCTCAAGCTATTCAGAAATCCGCAGCACACACAGCACTGAGTGTGTGTCTGGGTTTAAATAGGACCTAAATATAACCGGGACGCGCTGAGCACACGTCAGAGCCAGGGCAGGGCTCTGATTGGTTCATTACTCTGTCAGTCATTCAGACATTGAGGCGCATAAGGTCCGCCCCCGACCAATAGGTGACATTAGCAAAAATGGTTTTAACCTCTACACGTCTTTAAGCCGGAGTGGTGGAGCTGACCGTTTAAAAATAACCACCACATGCGCTATTGCCAGCACAACTTGTTGGACCACACGATAAACAGACTTAAGCTCGTAAATTCTTTAAAGAATCCGCTAAACAATATTGGTTTAGATTGAAAGATAACTTATTCGGTGAACATTTTTTTAAATGGAAAAATCTGTGTCTTCTATAAAGCACTGACCTCCAGTATGGACAAGCAGTTTTGATGAACAGAACAACCACATATACTTATATACAACGAGGACATGTATTATTATTATTATTATTATTATTATTATTATTATTATTATTATTATTATTATTATTATTGTTGTTGTTGTTGTTGAATGCTTTAGCATGACTTATTGACAGTAAACAGGCCTTATCTATATTATTATTATTATTATTATTATTATTATTATTATTATTATTATTAATAAATACTTTAGCATGGCCTATTGACAGTAAACATAACAGGTCTTATCTATATTGTTGCGGATGCTCTTTTATCCTTGTATAATGAAAGAGGAACAATACCAGTATTAAGCACAAGGTGTCAGTATATCCATCTGAGCTTAGATGCTAAAAATGGCGTGTTATGAAGTGTACAGCTTTATTTCTCCTGGATGATTTGAAGTTTATTTACTCTTAACGGATTTATACTCGCATGGAACCCGTGCACAAACACCTTATCAGTTGTGTTTATGAGAAAATGAAAGCAGTGTGGTGTAAAACAAACTCCTAGGTTTTACGTTCTTTAGTGCTGCAATAGCCTGTGAGTGACCTGATATATAAACTGCATTTTCACGCGAAAGATACAATAATTTAAATCCCAGACAGACATGAAAACACAAACGAGCATGGTGAATTTGACTGTAAATCAAATCTGTGCTCTGGTTTCTGCCTGCTCTCAGATTTTGCGTCAGGGTGGTGTGGTGGTGGTTTTTTTTTTTTTTTTTTTTTTTTTTAAATCTGAGCTGCTTACACAGACCCGAGTGCAGCTTTAAAATCCCCCACAATGCACCGCGCTGTCCCGGAGCCGTTGCCATGTTAGAGCAGTATGGGGGAGTTTCCCGCAGAATGCGCCGTTACACAGCGTGAAAACTTTTCCTCTGCTTGGTAGTCTGCTCGTTTCATTCTGTCTCCTACTGCAGGAAAAACTCCATGTTTGTTTACAAAGCCTTTATAACGGATATCCCCATCCAGGGAGTGTTTTAATAGGCAGGAAAATGAGCAAAACTGCGTTCCGTTGTCCATTTCTTCAGCAAACTTCAGACGCGGTAATGTCAGGTCTGGACAGAGCGGTCAGGACGGGCTGTTTCCTCCAGGCTGCACGTTAAAGGTAAGACGAAAACGCTGGATTACTAGATCCGCGTTTGAAAACCGAGGGCCACTGGTGGGCAAGGATGTATTGGGACACTGTAGTGTAAGAAAATGTAAAATAATCTTGTCGCTATTGCTCAGTTTGACGGCACACTACAGTCAAAAACAAGCTGAGATCAACTGTAGCCTGAAGACAAGCTGAGATTGAGCTGGGATTAACCCACTGCTCATATTTCACTACAGACTACTTGGTAATTAACTGTCAGGTGACTGGACTTTTCTCCTGTTTACATATACAGAAAGAAATGTTTCTCCTAAATAGAGATTAAACTCAAGAGATTAACTATTTATTCCGTGTAGTGTGCTGGTCCCAGTAAATAACAGTAAACAAATAAGATATCAGACAAGGCAAGAAACGCAGAGTGGTCTGCTAAATCCTCGTTTAATGATGATTTATTAAATATTTATTAGAAATATTGATCGCCATGTGTGCTTTCAACATACTGTAGTTAGTCAGGCTCTGTCTAGTCAGTTTATTATTATTATTATTATTATTAATAATAATAATAATAATAATAATAATAATAATAATAATAATAATAATAATAATAATATTTCTGTTGTTGTTTAACAGTTTTCTCTTTTTATTCTTCTGAACTGAACCTGAAATTAGATGTGAGATTTAGGAACAACTACTAAACCAGACAAGATCAGAGAATATTAATATTAACCATATGGACAAACCTGGCCATCTTAATATTTTTGTCAGACAGCACTTTTACTCCCTCCCAATCACCGGTTCTCCTGCTCTTTCACAACCATGGCAAAAGAACAAAGCCAGCATTATGTGGAGCTCAATGTGCCATCCAGATGTGAGCATGTCTGCCAGTGCTGACCTCTATGTTTTAAGGAGAGGGGGGATCCTTGAGTTTATTAAAACATCCCAGCCAAGACGGCACTCTGACAAAACTCCGAAAAAGGTTTACAAGCGCTCAGGCAGTCCTATCTGCTGTGCACTTAAATATCACAGAAGGTACGCTGTTGTTCTCTGTAAAAGTCTTGGAAGGGAAACACTGTTTGACGCATTTTCTGTCGCCCGAGGCCTTTTTTTTGCCTCTTAGTGGTTTGTTTTTTCCAACAATAAAGAGGGACATATTCAGCAATGGACTGAATTAAGATGTCACACTCTTGACTAAAGTAAAGGTTGCTTATGGTGCAGTTTGTTTGGTGATAATGCTACTGTCATTCCAAAAGTTAGATACGATCGAACAGATAAAATGTTGACCTTCATCTAGTGGCATAATTAATATAATTATTGAATGCTTTCTGATGTACCAACTTTTCAGATTTCACATTGAACCCTTCTTCCTTGAGTACTCTCACTAAAATCCAAGAGCCCTCAGGTTATTGTTTGACAGGGGTATATGAGGGGGGCTGGTTTCCTTCCTCTCTGCACACACACTGGGATTTTGCTGCACACACAGTACTTATTGAGAGACAGACGGAAGGTTTCTGCTGTGTGTATTCACTCCTTTTTCCTTCTCTCACTGTCAGCTATTTGCAGCCACATACATGCATAATATTTGGAAGTGTCATCATTTACGATTGACCTTCACAGGTTATCCAAGTGAAAATACTGTTTTAATAATCTTCGTGTAGTAGTCGGGGTGGTTTTTTGTTTTTGGTGTTCACATTCAGGCATAAATACAGATGATGGCTACTTTACAAGGTGCTTCCTGTATGCATGTTCTAATAGATGATGACTAAACCAAAAACAGTATGTATTAAAAACACTAAAATCCCCAAATTCTTATATTTGAAGGGTATGAAATGCAGGGTTATTCACTGATACTTGAGGCTTAATACAAGACATTACATACAACATGACATCATTTACAACTTTTCGCATTTCCTGTAAACTCATGCTTAACCGCAAGTATATGAGGAGCAGGATGGTAAATACAGGCGTTGTTGGTGCTCCTGTCGAGGGAGAAGATGTGGGAACAGGAATACTTATCTGAATCCTGGCTCATAGCATGCATGTGGTGTGGAATGTGCAGCCTCAATGTTCAGTGTCTATGGTGCAAGATCAAGGCCAGTGTTTCCTGATTAAATCACACGTTATTCATTTGTAATTTTAAATTCTGGTTAGCTTGACATTTTAGTTTCTCTTTTTGCTTCATGTGAATATGATCATATAGACAAGCAAAGCAAAGTTCATCACCCTTTCTTTGGTGCTTCTTTTCCAGTAGACGGAAAAGCAGTCGGTTTTTGAGACTGTGTGTGTGTGTGTGTGTGTGTGTGTGTGTGTGTGTGTTTCAGACAAGGCCTGCAACCAATTACTTCAGAGTGAATAAATTGTTAGTAATTACATGTAGCATGGCAGCTATAGCAGACACTAGCAGAATTAAAAGTTCAGCAGGAAACTGTAGTAGTAGTAAGGTAGAAGCAACAGTAGATTCATTCTACAGTTCAGTTATGGTGTGTATATAAATCTCTTATGTTCTAAATGTATATTACTTTCTATATCAGTTTTCTCTCTTGCTGAGAAGGTGAAATTTGTCTGTCATTCTTTTCTAATTTGGCTCTATCCTGTCATGATTTAAGCCTCTTGTCTCTTGCAGGACTTCCTATGTCCTTTGTGTCCTTTTCTGGCAAACAAGGGTAGTTTTCTTTGGAGGCAAACAGGGGAAATGAAAGCAGCCCATTGAAAAGAACACTCTGAAAGGATACTTTTCTTGTGTACAAGACTGTATGTATATACTGTATTTACACTATAATTTACAGTTGAAATTTTGTTTGTCATTTAACGGTTTGTATAGCCAGTCAATCCAGATTATTGCGATCACATATATAATTATCTTGTTCTGTTTAGTTAGTGTATTGGTTGTTTTTTCTAGTACAATTTGCACCATATACTTGTAGGCAGAATCTTTCCCCACACTTGTTTCCAGGGTGTCACAATTCTGTACAAACTGATTTAACTTGCCTTTGGTTTTTATTTGAACAAGTGACATACACTAACAGATTTGAGAGGTGGTCTGCTGAGTTAGGTTTAGTAAGCAATCTCTGCCAGTTTCTGATCATGAATTCATGATTGAGTTTCTTGTTACCTTCTGCAGCATGTCTGTGCTTTTCTCTCTCACTTCCTGACAACCAAGAAAGACCTCTGTAGACTTTAGTTTGCTTTAGAAAGGCCCACTGACAAGGCATTGAAGGGTTTTGTTTAACTGGTTGTATGTCAAGGTTGAATTTGAGTCCTTCAGCAGACTGTGTTTATTCAATAAGGGTTTTCTTCAGGAGTGTGATATCTGTGTATGAATGTATGATTGTTATTTTTATACTTTGTAAAATTGAAGTTTGCCATTAGGTTTGAGAAAAAGATACAATTTTTAGAGATATCTGGTACAAATATGTAAACAGCTTGATTAGCAGATTGCAAGGTATTTAAGCCATTTATGGATGTTATTAGTTGTTGTTTCCTCTTGACGTTAGTGTGACTCAAACACAATAGTGCATGGTTGGGTTTGAGGGAGTGTTTTTGTTTTTGTTGGGTTGTTTTTTGTTTTTTTGCCTAATTTAGCCATTGTGTGAAGTCACTTGATAATTGAGTTGGCGCACATCCGTGAGACTTCCTGAAAAGAAATCCTGAAAGTAAAAACAAAGCATTTAAAATGTACCCAGTGTGCAAGAAATCTTCAGAAACAGGCATTCATAGTAGGGACTAATTTAAGAGAATAAGGAGTTTACACGAAAAATGTATTTAATTTGGTTGATAATATGAATGAGGGCAGACTGTATTTTATGTTCGAGTGTCGAGCCATGATGGTGGATTAAAAAAAAAAAATCACATTTCTTAAACATAATTGCTAAATTGCCACTTGGATGCTTTTAACAATAAAACTGTAGGTGTCTTGATATAAAAGGAGGTTTACTGAGTACTTCACCTTCCAGCGTAGCCAAACCTACTCAAGCTTAAACATGTTTAAACTGCTATCTGACAGCTCTCTGAATAAGCAGTGAATAATAGGATGATGAATGTACTGTTTCCAGTATAATACTTTTCCTTTAGGGTAGTTTTCTAATAATGTAATTAAAATTACTTTTTATTTAAATATTAAAATGTTTATAGTGTACACGGATGTAAGTTGTACACGGATTTTGATTATCACTTACTTTTACATTGACTTTTTTTTCCCCCCAAGGTAAATTATTTGATCATATCTTGCTTGATTTGTTTGGGGTTAAACTCAACAAAGCCTGCAACAAAGTCAATTTACCAAAAAATATGGGACACTTTAAACAATGTACCTAGCAGTTGTGAGAAGGCTTTGAGTATAACAGTCTGTTACACATTTTATTTGCAAGGACCTTTATCTATACCATGTAGTAGGAAATTCATGATTCAAATCACAGAAGCCTATATAAGTTGTTTGTTTGTAAAGAAACATTTCTAACCTGATTTAGATTTTAAATGAGAAGTAATTGACATTGGGAAGAAATGTATTGCAATGCTTATTAAATCAGCTATCAGAAATCATTGTAGTAATAAATTTGTCAAGTCTGTGTAGATTCCTACCTCAGACCTAAATGAAGAAGACCAGACCTTCCAGTTTGTCTGTGCATTAGTTCTGGACCTGTTTTCTATGTCAGAGTAGCAATGGCCGTATTCACTGTAAGAGAAGGTCGCAACAAAGAGCCAGAAAAGCTAACGGCTTACTGTGCTTTTAGAGCCCGACTCTCTTTAGAAAAGCATCTGCTTTCAGCAGTGCTCAAGAGAAGTCATAACGAAGGATGACAGCACACTGTCCCACATAAAAAAAATTGTTACCTAAAAAGTCAGGGGTAGCTTAGTGGTTAAGATGTTGGACTAGTGATTGGAAGGTTGGGAGTTCAAATCCAAGCACCGCCAAGCTGCCTCTGTTGGGCCCTTGTGCAAGGCCCTTAACCCTCAATTGCTCAGTTGTATAAAAAAGGAGATGAATGTAAGTCGCTCTGGATAAGATGTAATGTAAAAAATACCAGATGTATGAATGGTGAGTGGGTGATGTTTGAAGATTGTTCTGCCCTTCCATCTTGTGTTGGTTACAGTGAGGCCAACTGGTAGGTTTTACTTTTCTAAAGCAATATAGATAAAGGGCATTTTGATCTTAATTTACATTTTACATTAATTAATATGAACTCAATAGAATTTCTTGGGTGATGGTCTGCTTTGTGCAGTGGTCACATTTGGTTGCATCTTCCCTTTGCTTGTGTTGTGCCAACATCCATGTTGCTTAGAGTAGAGCAATCTCAGAGGGGTTTTTCAAGATTCAGAACAGGAAACCATATGGCACTGGACACTAACACGGGTATTTATGCCAAAACCAGCTCTGACATCACATAATGTGAGATCATGACTCAAAATAAATGGCATGAAAAAGATTTCTACCAGTTAGATGGAAAAAGACATTGGGCTTTTACAGGAAATGCATATATTGTATATACTCATCGTCCAGTTTATAAGGAACACTTGTTCATTTGTACATACATGCAGTTACCTGATTGGCTAATCAGGTTGCATCAGAACAGTGCATAAAGTCATGCAGATACAGGCCAAGAGCTTCAGTTAATGTTCACATCAAGTATCAGGGACGAGGAAAAATGTGATCTCTGTGACTGACTGTGGCATGGTTGTTGGTACCAGATGGGCTGGTTTCAGAAATTGCTGATCTCTCCCACATCAGTTTCCCTAGATTACACAGCCTGGTGCAAAAAACAAAAACATCCTGTGTGCTGAGGGTTTGCAGGCTGAAACACCTTGTTGATGAGGGAGATCAGAGGAGAATTACCAGATTGATAATATATCTATAATAAAGGTAATCAATCTTTAAAACCGTGGTGAGCAGAAAAGCATCTCAGGACACACAACACGTCAAACCTTGAAGTGAATTTGCTACAGCAGCAGAAGACCACATCAAGATCCACTCATCAGCCAAGAACAATAATCTAGAGGCTAATATGGGCACAGACTCACCTAAATCGGAAAGATGATGACTGGAAACCGATCAGGCAATTTTTTTTAAGATTCACTTGTCCAATTTGCATGAGTCTGTGCCCATGCTTGTTCTTGTTCTTATCAGGACTGATGGGTTCCAATTGTGCTGTTGAGCCCATCCACTTCGAGGTTTGATGTTTTGTGCATGCTGACATGCATTTCTGTACACCACAATTATAAATAGTGATTATAGACTGCATGTTTCTGTAGAGTGTGTGTGTGTGTGTGTGTGTTTTTTTTTTTATTTTTATATGGAATATGGCCAAATGTTGAAGGACTCCTGACCATCCTACCCATATGTGGGCCTTCCCAATAAGCTAAAACACCGAATGCACCCCAGACTTGCTTGTCTAAAATTAGAACCTGACCCCACTAAAGCGTTTGTGGCTGAATGGACACAAATCCTCACAGACATGCTACAAAATCTAGTGGAAAGTCTTCCCAGAAGAGCAAAGGTTATTATAAAAGCAGAGGGGAACAAAACCTGGAAACATATGTTCAACAAGCAGATACGGATGTGGCTGGTAAGGGTTAGGTGTCCACAAACTTTTGGCTATATGATGGATGGTTTGCAATCATCCTGTAGCTTTTGGTAAATAATAATAAAAATAATAATGCAGTCCTTAGAGATTGATTTCTTATAGAAGACTGACTTACATGCTTTTCATGTGCTTTGCTACGTATGTTTCCATTTATTCCAGGAACTGGAATAACTTTAAAATGTAGTCTGGAATAAATTTAAAATTGCAAATAAGTAAAATGCTAAATTAGGGAGGCTGATTTACATCACTTGAAGCAGTTCTGTTTTGCTTCAAGAGCCATTTTGGCCAGAGTGGTCGTCTATAGTCTAAACAATTGAGTAAATCAGAGAGTTGCTTAATAAGAAGGCACATCCGGATGTCTCCATAAACTTCTTGTACTCTGCAAACCATTCTGAATAGTTAGAACAGTTATTAACTCAATTTAAGCAGTAATATTGGTGTGTCTGTAAACTAGAGTGGTATTTTTGGTACAGCATGCAACCTTGCATCAATAGAGAAGCTTCATCTTAAAAACCATTATTAGCAGTAGGCTCAGTGTTTGGTTGGGATCTATGCGATATTATTAGCGGAGTATAGCGTTTCTTCAAGTGGAGCCTATGGGGGCGTTCTGTGGTCTTTGGCTGACAGAAATGATCTACTTTTCCATTCCAGTGCCCTGCACACACAGTAAATTAGCCATCCCCCATTTGGAGAGGTAACTGTTTAAAGCGTCATTCTTTTGTGAAGTAATGAGTAAATGAATGGGCTGTTTGGATTGACATTAATCAGGGGAACTCGGGTGGAGAAAATGATGACTCTTTCAGAAAAGAACTCTTTGGTGTATTCTCACCTACTGACAGACATAAAAAATGAGTGAGATTTATATACACAAAGTATAGATTTTTATCGGATAGAAATTTGTGTGGCTTGGGTGATTTTGTATGAATTTTTTTTTTTAAATAATTTGGAACAAAGTGTTTTTTTTTTTTTTTTTTTTTTTTTAAAGAAAATTTTAACTTTTATACCGATGTGGAGTTTGCCCAGAATTCACAACCCTACTGTCGTTTGTTTAAGGATTACAGAAACAATTATAATCCCTTTTGCACAAATGATATTTGACATTAATAATAAATCTTTTCCGCAGCAATTGCTGCAATGACACATTTTGCAAGGGAAAAAAAAGTATATCCAAAAATAGCTTCTAAGGCATATGGTACTCATTAGAGTAAGCCAAACTCATTAAGTCAAAGCTATAAGCTACATCTAAGGGGAACAGAGGGGAACATTTTGTGTGATGTGTATGACTCTTTGTACAAATTTTAAAGGGTCCTTATGAGACAGTCATCCTTTTCTTTTACTACTCGTACATTTTTAGCACAAAATCAAAAAGCTTGCAAAGACCCATGCCTTTGTAGGCTAGAAATACTCTTGTGAGTGGGAGGCAAAGAGCACTGAGTCCAGCTGGTCCCACAATCCCCAATGTGGCCATATCCACAACACAATACAAAACCTGCACTGATTTATGCCTAAAGCGTGTTCTGAAATACGTTATGTAAAGGTGACTAAAAGCTTGTTGCCTTTGTTCCTGAAACCAGGGGGATATTCTTAGGAAGGAAATGTGTCCATCTGAAAGCATGCAGGGTTCTCTTTCTAGCAACATGGACATTTCCTTTGGCAACGCTTTCCTGATAGAGTCAGTGACTCACAGGGTTGTGATTCTGTGGCCAGATGGAGTTTTTTCCTTTCACAATTAATGGACTTTTGTTAGCACAACAAATGAACTCAAGTATGGACTGATATATTTGCCATACGAAGTTGTTGAGTATTCAAATAGTCAGAACACTTGGGCATCAGAGTGAAACATTTATCAGCAAAATGTGAAGCCAAGGAAAATTTTATTGACCATATTTGAAAAACAAGGTGCCTTTGGTACTGTCGAGTGATTTAAAGAAATAAAAACACAACACTCCAATGCATTAGCAAAGAAAGTGAGCAAGGAGCATGTATACTGCTGTGTTTTACCTTTAGCAGTCATGTTGCATTTTCCTGTTTCAGTTCTAAAAAAAAAAAATTAACAATAAACAAATGTATTGCAGATTCCAAATGAGAAGCTGCTATGTTAGCAGGGCTCTAATGGATCTATGGGGCTTTGCATATGGGCCTATGAGCAGTATTGTGAGCACTGTGCAGTCTGTTCTGTGTGAACGTGTTGACCGGTGCTAATCAGAGCTGCAGTTTGCAGGAATGAGGGAGCAGAGCTAGAGGCCCAACTCTGCACCACCTGCGTCAGGATGGAGCTGAAGGTTTGGGTGGATGGAATCCAGCGAGTGGTCTGTGGAGTCACCGAGGCCACCACCTGTCAGGAAGTGGTCATTGCACTGGCTCAGGCTATAGGTAAGCAATATATACTTTTAAGGAGATGTATATGAAACTGTTAGATTAAATATACACATACGGTGGGGTCTGAGCATGAGAGAAAATGTTTTTTTTTTTTATTATTATTATTTTTTATTTTTTTACTTTAACATGTTTAACAAATTATATTATTGACAACTTGTGTGAAAATAAAAATCTTAAACTCTGAAATTCTTAAAAATATTTCAAAGTAGAGTGGAACCTTGGTTTGCGAGCATAATTCGTTCTGGAGATGTGCTTGTAATCCAAATCGCTTGTATATCAAAGCAGGTTTCCCCATAAGAAATAATGGAAACTCAGATAATTTGTTCCACAACCCACAAATATTTATATAAAAATGATTAATACAAAATGTAAAGTAAAAATACATAAAACAAAATAACCTGCACTTTAGCTTTGACGAGAATCGTGGCTGGTGTAAGGGAGACGAGAGAGTGTCGGAAACAGGAATATCAAAGGCTACAACAAAAACACGCAAACTGGAGTACAAACGAGTCAAAACATGAACAAGGTAAACACTAGAACATGGCTTGGCAATAGCGCGGGGAAATGCAAACTAATGCTTCACAAATTTAGCATTCATGAGTCAGTCTATTTATAGTCTATATAATTAGTCCTAATGCAGGACACCTGTAGTAACCCACGTGACGCGCAAGCATGGCATGAGTCCTCCGGCATGCACCGCTATTGGGAGTGCCTGAAACAGGTGTGCTGCATGCGCACTCAGTGCAGGCAGATCCATGACAGAGAGCAGGAGGATCATTATGGAGGATGACTTTCACTACAACTCACAGAATCACTGCAGTCTGTCGGCTCACTGGAATCTTTTTCTTTCTGTGCAACTTTAACAAGGAAACTATCCAGTGATGGCTGCTTTTGTCTCCTTTTGAGGATTTCATGGAAATGCAACATTGCATTGTCATTAAACAGATGAGTGACCCTCTCACTAACAGTATATGCTAGCGCGGAAGCCACAATACTACAGCGAGTGAGAGAGAGAAGTTGTCATCACGTGAGGCTCAGCAGACGAATACTACTCGTATTGCAAAACCTCGCTCGTTAACCAAGCCAAAATTGATTAAGAATTTTTGCTCATCCTCCGAAACACTCACAGACCAAGTTACTTGCAATCCAAGGTTCCACTGAATTTGGCATATCCACTTTTCTGCTTTAATGTCAGTGTGCACTGGAGCTGGTGTGGACTCCACGTTTGTGCAAAACTTTATGATCTATTTTAGATCAAATCCATCAGAGTTTTGTCTGAGCACATGCTTCAGTAAAGGAGATTAGGCATGTGGAAAATCTGGCCTTTTATATAACTGTTAACATGGTCAGTATCACAGATTTGCTTACATTTAAATGGGGATCCAGAAATAGTGCAGAATCTTGATTTTTATAAATATTCAGGATATTACAGATTTACTTTAATTTTAAATATTTAAGCATTCCAAAATCTTCTCTTTAAGGTTAAGAAAGCGGTTCAGACTGTTTAACCAGAAAGGTAGTTTGATTCTGATTGAAGCTTCTTGAGTTCATTGTATGAGCGTTTCTGTAGTGAATCAAAAGCATGTGTAATCTTTAGGCGCCCCCCCACCCCCACACCCACACACACACACACACACACACACACACACACACACACACACACTTTAGAAAGAAATACACTAAGGCTGAAATACACTAAAAGCTCCTGGTGTGATGGAAACTCTGAGTCATGATCCTACCAAAAAAGAAAAAGAAGCAGAGACCTTAAGCCTTCCATTAGGGTTAATACTTGATTTCTTTCCATTATTACTATAAAGACAAGTTGTGATTACACACTTACTTATTTAACTCTTTGATAACTTTGTTCCTCCCAATTTGATGAGCAACATTAATTGTAGGCTGTGGTATACTTAATTTAAAACATGTTGAAATATTTCATGATCTCTGCTTAACTGGCAGGTCGCACTGGACGCTACACACTAATCGAGAAATGGAGAGATTCTGAGCGACACTTGGCTCCTCATGAGAGCCCTGTGGCCTCATTAAACACTTGGGGCCAGTATGCTGGTGATGTCCAGTTCATTCTGCACCGCACTGGCCCTTCTCTCACAGAGCGCCCTCCATCTGAGGGGCCCCCAGTGTCCCGGGGCCCTGAGCGTGGTCTGCACCGCCAGAGCCTCCCTATCATGGCTAAGCTCCGAGCGCAGGGTGAGCGATCACTCCGCCGTCGTGAACCACGCCGCAAATCCCTCACCTTTACTGGGGCACCACGTGGCCTTAGAGACATACTTAATGGCACCAGAATTGGAGACCGAGACTCTAAGCGCTGTGTTGTCCTGATGAACAATGCCCCCCAAAGCCTGTCCACGTCCCCACGGCTACCTTCAAGTCGTGTTGAAGAGTTGACCCGCCTTGTGAGGCTGCAGAGGGAGTCTCTGACTGTATTGGAGCGCCGAACGGAGGCATGTGATGCAGAGCTGCAGGCATGGAGCCAAAAGAGGCCAAGCGGCGAGGACTCCTGGGCAGTCATGACTGAGGAGATGGTGCGGCTAGAGCAGCAGCTGTGTAGGAACCAGGTGGAGGTGGAAGAGGAGGAGTTTTGGGCCAGCGAGCTACAGATTGAGCTGGAGAGTGAGAGGCAGCTTGAAGAGCGGCTACAGGAGGTGCACGCTCGGCTCCGAGCCTGTGAGACTGCACTGGAGCAGAGGCTGGCCCGTCTTCATGGCATGGAGGCAGGGCTGGAAGCCCAGCGGCAGCAGGAGCAGACGAGGGAGAACCTGCTGTGGAGTGAAGGAGAAGTGAAGGCCAGGCTGCAGACAGTGAAGGCTGAACTTAAGGCTCAGGCTCAGCACACAGCACAGCTGGAAAACAGCTGCAGGGCTGTGGAGAGGTCATTGAATCAGTCTAGTAAGAGACTACAGGTAGGTTAGATTGAGAAGATAAGATTTTTATGTTGGAGATGCATTGGACAATTCTCCTAGTTTCAAACTGATATCAAGTTAAAGCTCTGCATATGCATGGACCAGATGGTAGTAGATATCCAAACTAGCTTAGAAACAGTCATGCAGAAAATGCAATTGTATTGTGTAAAAAAAGAAAAAAAAAAGAAATAACATTTTTCGGTGATGTAAAAAGCATACCTTTTGGTAATAAAATAAAGCACTTCATTATGTTTTTTTTTTTTTTAAACTTTAGTCTTGTTATAAAGTTTTATTTGCCAGGTTGTTTAAAAAAATAGTTAATCATTGGAAGCAAATGTATTTCATTGTGCTTTCAAAGTTAAACAATACTATACTGGTAGAATGAGACTTCTAAGGGGCTACAAGGTCTGCCACCTAACAGTTTAAATTGAGGGTTGTATATTTAAAAATGGGCAATACTATGCAGAACAGTAATGTTCTCTCTGTTTTTTGACACCTGGTCAAAAATCCACCTTTTAAAGGTGTTAATATATTGATAATTTACATTTAAAGCACTTCATGATTAGAACTCTAAGTGTGAAACGTATATCTTGTCTTTATTTTGCTCTCGTAGATTTCAAAATCTTGATGCCTTCTATCTCTCATATGTATATGTGTATGTGTATGTGTGTATATGGCCTTTACTGCCTCACTTTGCAGATGTACATGTTTTTTCCCCAGGAGAGTCAGTATGAGCTTGAGCAGCTGACTAAAGAGCTGAGGCAGGTGAATCTTCAGCAGTTTATCCAGCAGACTGGCACTAAAGTGACCGTGCTGCCTGTGGAACCCAGTGATGTGGAGGCCAGCATCCCACCTGTGCCTCAGGAATCAGGTACTCTGCTTACTGCTACATCCTTTTCTCCATCACCTTCCATAGATGCTTCCCAAAAACTTTCCAGTGGACTTTTTGAGCGAGCCTTTTAGAATAAAGGCTCATACCAACCATGTTTGAGTTATTTTTAACAAGCTGGCAGTCGCAGTAGCAAAAAAGCACAATTGTTCAATTCTGTGGGCAGTAACTCGCTGGGTTCGTGCATCACACATATTATTTTGGCTCTGACGGTAAGACTTGGAGGCTTTAAAATCCCCCACTGAGAGCTACATGTGTTCCACCCACCTCTATTCAGTGCTGGTTACTGTGGCAACAGCTGCCTGGAGATGGCCTGTGTACCGTTACTCACCTCAGTAGCCAGCAGCAGCATGTGGGGTGGACTAAGACTTTAACAAGCTGCTGAGGCATGCACGCTGCCGTGCTACTCCTAGTTCCATTTGTGTGTAACACAAAAGCAATACGTGTGTAGTCAGATTAGAACTTCAACCAAGTGGGAGAATTTGATGTTTGTCAGCTAACTCTGGAAAGTCTTTATTTTATGTAAGGATTTATACAGGAGTCTGATGGTCATCAGCTAAGAAATTTTGTTTCAGTTCAGAAGAGTTTGTTTACATGATATAATATTTACAAATATAAGATATTCGTGACTTATTATATTTTCTCTGCCTGCTTAATTGTGCATACAACTGTAAGGAATGGTAAACTCTTAAGTTTTACTTTAAGAAGTACTGTATTTACAGTGGGGTGGTTTTTTGTTGTTGTTTTTTTTTTTTTTTTTAAACTTGTACTGTTTCACTTCATTACTACCTTAATCTGTGCTGTTTCTTTATTACTACTGTACTATACTATAGTACACTGTATTGTAACATGGACTGTATATCTTTGCACTGTGGATACAGTACTTTTTGCACTAAATTGCATCAATTGCACCATATCTGCAGCATATTTGCACTGCCATATTTATCTCTCTACCTTCTTTTACTTTTATTTTAATTTGGATGTTTCCTCTTGTTGTTATGTGTGCGAAATTACTGGGGGTCTGAGAGAAACGTAATTTCAATCCTCTGTGTGTCCTGTACATATAGCAGAATTGACAAAGTTGACTTTGACTTTGATATATTGGGTTGCACTTAGCAACAATCTTGATTGAAACTGATTGTAAATGTACTATAAAACTTAGTGTTCCTGTTTCTTTTTGATTTTGCAGCACTGACTGGTTCTCTGAAGCGCACAGGCCCGTCCCACACGGTGGGAGTTAACCTGCGGGTGCTACACAGCCCCATCACCTCAGCCCTCAACCCTGAGGGCATCTATGTCTAAGGGACAGAAGAACACCTGCAACCACCTTTACACACCCACTGAAAAACATCAGTTTTTCAACAAGTCCACTGAGGAATGCATTAAGACTATTTTGAAAGGCAGTCATAGGAAGTGACTTGCTGGTTAAGACTGGTAATTAATGTTTGTCTTTGCAATGTGGGACAGCGGATGGAGCAACAAAGTATGAAGCATGAAGGAGAAATGAAGGTATATATTATTTAGGTAATGGTAATGGTAAACTGGAAATATACCTCAACCCAAGACCCATCTATTAGCTGTAATATCTGCTATTAACTCTGACGAACTCGGAAAAGAATGTTTATTTCCTGTATGGTGACTGTAGAGCAACAGGCCTATATGAGGAAGGACATATTAGGGATGAATTACTTCAGAAATGTGAATATATTTTTGCAAAGCTGTTTAATTGTTAATTCATCCACAACGCAAGTTGTTCACGTATGCAACATGACATGCACCTTCCTTTCTGTCTTTACTGTGGCATCATATTTTATGCTGAGGTTTATATTTTGCCACAGTTGGTCTTATATTTCTTTGCATACTCCACGTTTTGGTTTTTTAGCGATGTTGAGCCAAAGATGCCTGCTAATTTGTATATTTTTGGTAGCCATAATCAAACTGCTTGGGTGCAGTTTTATAGCAATACATCTCTGGCTATATAATTAGCTAATTTTCATCATGTTTACCCTTTAGGTTTTACTAATATATAGCTTATGCAAGACAATTTGCCATGCACATGTGTAAAACTGAGCTTTGCATTAGTATTGAAGAAACTTTGCAGTATTACAGTATATTATGCTTGACAAATCATAGATTGGGCTCTGTCAATTAACCAGTTTATAACTGTTATAATTGTAACCAGTGCCTTAAGTCTTTAACTGAAGCATTAACACGATCAAATCCAGATCAAAAGAGGGAGCTCCTAAGTCTGTTTATATGTGAAATAGATGGTGATGGTGAACTAACATGCATCTATTATTTTAGATACAAAAAACACACACACAAAGGCTGTGTTTGAAATCCCACGTTTGTTTACTCATTTCATTTCATTTTCTTTGTTCGTAGTGCTACACAAAACACTGAACACTGAATGGGGGATAAAGGGGCATCACGGGGAATCATGGCATCAACCAGGTTCAGTAGCTTCAGGCGTGCTAGCATAACATTTTATATAACATTATTTGTAAAGGAATGAAAGCTCCGTGCTCTCTGGTGCCACTTTAATAAAAGGCATTGTATATAGACTATAAATCAAACATGTACTGTAAATGTTGAACTATATGAACTAGATGGAAATTCAGACTGGGCAATAGTGTTCTCCACTATAAGTTGGTGCATGATATTAATAGGGGTTCCATACACAGCCATTGTTTCTTTGTGCTCACTGCTACATTTTATGCATTTAAAGTGCTTGTGAACAGTGTCAATTTTTAGTTTCATTAATTTTTTTTTTTTTTTTACTTTGAAACTGTGTTTTTAAAATGTAGTAATGCCATGCATATGTAAATTATACATATCGCTTATAAAGCTCTTTGTGTTTTATTGCACTGCATTTCGACATTAAAATCAAATTAACACAAATGTGGTTAGTCTATTCACTCTGAATATTCATTCTGTATCCTCGTGTCCTGATGACAGAGTTGGCACCTATTCCATACCAAATGGTAAACTTGATAATTCATGAAAAGCAAATCCTACACACACAAGTGTCTAACTGCTCATTCACATGAGACTACACACACCTTCACTGCAGTTCATCATCTCACTGTATGTGAGGTTGCAGTGCAGTAAAGATGTGGCCCTGAGGAGCTCCTTCCAAGCAGCAGGCCTCATTTACCTCCAGACGTCTTCCTAGATGCATGTTCCATCATGAGGTTGGTGCAGAGAGGGCTACCTTAAAAACATCAGACTGTTTTCATCTCCCAAAACTGCACTGCAAATCACTTAATG
Organism: Chrysichthys cranchii; assembly: GCA_030068335.1. NCBI lineage: Eukaryota > Metazoa > Chordata > Actinopteri > Siluriformes > Claroteidae > Chrysichthys > Chrysichthys cranchii. Next base: position 8,492,183 of record JAQMCW010000012.1, read on the forward strand.
CAGCCCTGCAGACATGAATGACTAGTAAAGAGTAACTACATGAAAAATGTTATAGTGCTGATATTATTCTACTATATAATCTATCGTACACCCTCAGAACCTGACAATGCTGAGCTGCACTGTTGACACATCACTTGTCAAACCTTTATGATAATTCCAAAACAAATCCCTTTTTGATATGGCCTACTATTACTAAAAACGTTATAAATAATGACGTGAACCCAGTACAGTACTATTGGTGTGATTTGTTTTTAAATTAAACATTTATTTATTACGGTATACAAAAAAAAAAAATTTTTTTTTTGCACTTTCCTGACTCCTTTTGCCAGTCATTTGCAGCGTAACTTTAACACACATATTTACCTTTCATGAACAAAAGCTGTTAAAGTTCTGCTACAAACAACATGGGACACACATTTTCTTATTCCCACTGAGTGTTTCATAACAGTAAAGTAACAGGTGTCATATATTTCCACCTGGCAGTATTTAAACGGATGCTACAGAGTGATCCGTCCGTAGACATGTAAAATGTGAGCCTGAATATGATGCATTACCGTTTCAAAGGAAAACATCTGAGCTCCAGCCTGGAACATGCACTAGCCTGGCGGAAATTTCCACGTGCTAAACGGTGGCGCACAGAGACACCTGCTGGCCGGAAGTGGAACTGCAGGCTGGGAGATTTTACACACTACATGCAAGGGCGGAAAGAGAGTGTGCAAACAAACAAACAAACAAAAAAGAAAGAATGAAAAGAAACTAAACGAAACAATACATCACGTGAAACTTGGGATTATTTATTCTTAATGTGGAATCATTTCTATAGTCAGATCTGTGCGTTACAGGGAAAAGAGAGAAAGTCCTGTCTTGGACATGTATACATTCCCCTGTCAGGACTTCAGGACTGCCACTGAATCCACACAGGTTGTAAGCGCCTCTTCCGTAATCTGTAAACAGGCTACAATCCCAGAGGCATGAGTGGAGTCAGACTGAGGAAATGTAGTTTGGATTTGGAACCTGGAGAATGACTCGTTAAAAAAAACATGTATGTACTAACACTGAAGTGCAGTTTAATAATAAACGGTCATGTTGCGAAATTTTGAAAGGCAAAGGTCGCTCCCAGCCCCGGATTACATAACCGTGGTGTTTAAAACAAAGCGCTGAGAGCGTGCAGTGTGTGTGTCGCTGAACCTGCAGCCATGTGGACACTCACTCTGCTTCTCTGGAGTCTCTCAGGAGCCAGTCTTATAAACGCAGAGACAGCCAACGACGGTAAGAAAGCGTTTGTAATGACAAACAAACTACATTTTAGTTTTCTTGGATTTATACTTCCCTTTTCGGCTGTTACTAAACTTCTGCTATAAATCCGAGATGCACCTTTAGATCTTCTGCAGCACTTCTGCCACAGTAGGACTGAAGCAAGCCACCTTCAGAGGTTTATCAGTTCTAAATATTGATAAAGATCAAATAGTATTTCAGCTGTAAATTCACCTCTTCTTGAAGTTGAGCTCTTGCTGCTTGGAGATGTAGTAGGCTACTTCCCAGTTTCTATTGTTTTGTGCACTGACCTGTCAAATGCTAGACTGGGTTTGATCAAAAGGACACCCACTGAATACTATACACATGTGTTATCTATCTATCTATCTATCTATCTATCTATCTATCTATCTATCTATTAATTTATTAGGCCCCATTGTGCAGACTAAATATGGAGCTTTAAAAGGTGAGTATCTGAGCGCTAAAGGGAAGGACCAAGTCATCCACAGCTACCTGGGTGTGCCGTTTGCTAAGCCACCCATGGGAACTTTGAGACTGTCCGCCCCGCAGCCTGCAGAACAATGGCAAGGTGTGAGAGACGCCACCAAACAGCCATACATGTAAGACGATCCAGCCTACATGCTATACTATATAAATGTACATAAACGTTACAAATTCAGCCAACAACATGGTTCCTGTACAGATCACATAAATACAGTAATTTACTCTACTCTTCTCAGGTCTGAATTAAAAGCTAATGACCGTGTGAGGCATAACTCATGAAAGAGAATGCACTGGTCTTGCCCTAGTGTCACTTTTGCTTCAGAAGAACAAGATTTAAGCTGTCACTCTGTTTGATGTCCTTTATTCCAGGTGTGTGCAAAACAGGGAGCTGAGTGTGAGTATTGTAAAAGATTTTTGCATGACTTTGGAAGTTCCTGAAGTGTCGGAGGACTGCCTTTATCTCAACATATACACACCCGCTAAACCAAGTGAAGATGCCAAACTGCCTGTAAGTTTGTATTTACATTAACAGCATTTTTCAGAGTAACTTACAGGTTCTGTATAGACTGATAGGTTGTTAATGAGAGTGTGCAAAAAATACTAAATTCAGGAACGTAATATTTGTGATACAAAAAGATTTGTTAAAGTGATCCCTAGACCAAAACAACCCGTTTAAATTGAACCTTCTTTCTTCTTCAAGAATGCTGATTCATTATGAATAGACTGAATGGCTGTTTAGACTGCATGTGAAAAAGCTTTGCATTGTGGGTGTGTCATAGGTTATGGTTTGGATCCATGGTGGAGGCATGGCCTTAGGCTCGGCTTCCATGTTTGACGGACATGCGCTGGCAGCCTATCAGAATGTCGTTGTAGTTCCAATCCAGTACAGACTTGGCTTACTTGGATTTTTCAGGTGAGTTTAAGTCCTTTATGATCATGTGGAAAGAGCTGCTTGACATGATGTTATGCACCTTCTTAATAAGTGCAAAAGTTTCCATGCTCCCAAGTGTTGAAAAAAGGGTATATGCACCTGTACTTTAGAATTTACATACAAATGAAGAGCTGTATTTTGCAGTAAGACAACAAAACATAAGACAAAATCAACAGAATAATAGTATGAATGATACTAAAAAGCATCTCAATTAGTGAAATGTAAAGGGTTAAACTGCTATGACGGATGTTTCGCCATTAATATCTTTATATTGATAATGAAGGAACTGTAAGGCCTATCTGACAATGTTTTCCAGGTATTAAAAAAATTGTCTTAAACATACTTTGTAAACTTAACTGTACTATAAACTGATAAAAGTATATTATAGAAAGTGCATTTTTGTAAATTCATAAATTCTCATGCATTACTTTTATGTTTATATAAACCTCATATGAACAAATTATATATCAATTGTTTATTGTACATATTGGAAATGGTACTTTCGACAGCAAAATCACGTGAAAGGGAAGTAAAAGAATTTTGTAACGAATATTTTTAATAGCTTATATAGAGTTTTTTTTTTTAAATCCTGAACAGAATGTCAGTTGTTTTAATACTAATTTTAGCACAGGGGATGAGCATGCTCCAGGCAACTACGGCCTTTTGGATCAGGTGGCGGCTCTTCAGTGGGTCCAGGAGAACATCCACAGCTTTGGAGGTGATCCTAGATCAGTCACCATCTTTGGGGAGTCTGCAGGAGGAGTCAGTGTGTCTTACCATGTAGGGATCCATAAACATTCTGCTTGGTCACACTTTATTTTCCCCAATTTCCCAACTTACAACGAGCCAAATGTATATCTATAAATATTTTAAAATATAAGGAAAAAAGTTTTATTGCCTCTATTTGGACAGATATTGTCACCGTTGTCCAATGGTCTCTTCCGCTCCGCCATAGCAGAGAGTGGTACTGCTGCAATGGATGCCCTCATCACTACCAATCCTTTACCAGTAGCTCAGGTAACGCGCTCTTCTCTGACTGCTCACAACCTTCTGTCTGTAATACTGATCAGGGGTGGTGTCTTAAAAAATGTACACAAAATGCAATGAAGAAGTGACATGACAAATCAGTGATACAGAATGTAATGAATAAGAAAGAGGTTGGCTCTCTCTCTCTGTCATCATTTCTTCCATGAATGCTTTTGGAGAAGAAACAAAAAACATTAGATAAATTAAATACATATAGTACAAAGAGGATACAGATTACACAAAAGGACAGACCACAGAGCAGGGAGTTTGATGTTTATTTTGGTTTGAACAACATGGTTAGAACTTGTGCGTGTGTGTGTGTGTGTGCGCGCGCGCGTGCGTGCTAGTTTGTCCCACATTATTCTTATACCCCACCCATGAGTTCAGATATTAGAATTGCATAGTTCAGCCCTAATAGTTTCTTTGTGGCTACTATTGGCTCTAACTAGCCATAGTTTATCATGATATTTTTCTGTTCCTGGATATTTATTTTAAATCACAAAATATTTCAGCTAAATATATAATAGTATTTTTTTCCTAGCTTGTTGCTAATGAGTTCGGCTGTGACACTTCCAGCACGAAGCAGATTGTCGATTGTGTTATGCAGTTGTCAGAGGAGGATCTTTTTTCGACTGCTGAAAGGGTATGTGTACTAGATTAGGATAAACTACTGGGAAATAAATGAAATTACTCCTAGTTTAACTTTTATCTTTTGGTGTTAATTGCAGTGTCGTGCTTTTTTGTTAGAATGTCTTGCGCTTTCAAGTGACAACAGATGGCCAATTCCTTCCTAAATCTGTGGATGAACTTCTGCAGAACAAAGAGTTCAACAAAGTGCCATTTATTACAGGAGTGAATGATGATGAAGCAGGCTTTGCACTCCCTAATGTAAGTGAAATGATAAGCCGCTGTTGCGGTCAGAAGTTTACATATGTGGGCATGAATGTTATGGCAATATTGGGGTTTCAGTACTGTCTTTTACTGAACTCTTCTTTTTCTGTGCTAGAATGATTGTACAACATACATGTATAATAGAAAAACTCAAGAATTTGGTTCACAAATTATAAACAATTTATTCTGGGATATCTGAAATCAACACAGGGTCAAAATTATACATACAGAGTCAAAAAGAAATACATACAGCACACATAATATTTGGTAAAATCTTATATAAATGTCCCTTAGCATCAACCACTTAAGTAAACGTTGCAAATCAAGTACACCCCTTAATGGCCACAGTATTGAAATGGCAGTGGTCTCCTTCAGCAGGGTAATGCACCCTGCTACACCTCGTAGTAACATAGTGAAGAGTTCAAAGCGTTGACTTTCAGAAACTTGTATAAAGTTTCTGTAAAATTACTGATGTACGAGGGAGAATCAAAAAGTAAAGGCAATTGTAACATTGCGAGATAGCATGGAGAGCAAAAGACAGCTGAATATGGAGAGAAGACATTTTGACTTTACTTTTTGGTTCTCCCTCGTATTTTTAAATGCAAAGCATTGTAATGCCAGGTGTTGACTTCAAGTTTAGTACAATATAAAAATATTATTTTAGGTTATGTAATTATTGATAACATCAGTCGCTAAAAATGCATTCCACAGTTCCTTTTTCCTGCAGGATGGACAGAAGGATTGGACAGAGAGCAATCAATGCCATTAATGCCTTTCTTATTTCCTGACGTAAGTGAAGACTTAAATATGATTATACACAGCCTCTTATGCATGTACATAGCGTCCTGAAAACTAAACTACTGTGGTGTTGAATGTGCATGAATATCAGTATACAGTTGAGTGCAGATGTTTGCATGCCCTTGTAGGCATTGCGGGCTGTTTACTGTGTTATGTTTCACAGATATTTCTTTATTGTTATAATTCTCTAATAACCTGTAGGCAGCTAAAAATCTATTTCATAAAAATAAAAAAACATAAAAAATATCAGTTAAAATATATTTTAATCAGATTTTTTATGGCTCTGGTTATTCTTATTACAGGATACACATTTCATTTATAGTATGAAATTCACTTTTTCTTTTTTTATGCTATTCTCATTCACATTAGCATATCTCAAGAATGAATGTTTGTAGGATTTGTGTGAAATTAATATTGTAATGAGCAGATGAACAGATTAGATTTTTTACTTGATTTAACCAAGGTCATGCTCACAGCACGGTGACATGTCTGAAAGACTAAACTTGTGGGCGGTGGAGGCACCCCTGTTGGCAGGGAGTTTTACTTCTTCGTAGATAAATTGAAAGAGTTTTTTCTCATCCAGAAACAATAGGGGTTGCAAATGGTACTACATGCATTAATTTCTGTGTTTATGCATTTCTTTTAGCTTGCTGATAAATGGCTTCATGACATCGTGTTGAATGAGTACCTGGGAGCCACAAACGATCGGATTAAAATCAGAGATGGTTTAAGAGAGATGTGTGGAGACATTTTGTTTAATATTCCAGCTGTTAAAGTAGCAAAGCACCACAAAGGTAAAATGCAATCGCTAACAATTTATTAATATTTTGTTTTCCTTTTATTTAATTAATATAAAGTAATTAATTTTGCTGAATTTATTATTTTTGTTTGCTAGATTCTGGAGCACCAGTTTACATGTATGAATTCCAGCACAGTTTCAATGAGGTTCAGAAAAAGAGGCCGAGCTTTGTAGGAACTGACCATGCAGATGAAATCCACTTTGTCTTTGGGTCATGCTTTTTAAATGGTCACTCCAAGATAAATGGTAAGTTGAAAATAATAACCTTTAAAAAAAAACAACAACCATGCATTAATGCAATTATCAAGACCTGAAAAGATCTCAGATCTCTCTCTTTTTCTGTCTCGGTCAGGTCAGTTTACAGAGGAAGAGAATAAACTATGCAGAACTGTGATGGCTTACTGGGGGAACTTTGCTCGCACTGGGTGCGTAAATACCTAGTTGCCAAATCTTAAATGAGAAACAATAAAACTGTAGGGCAGAGATTGCTAATGCTAATTATTAAAGGCTAAAACACATCACTGAAGTAATGGCCTTATTTTTATTGAACAAAATTATTATTTGTTGCTATTTAATAGATCATCTTGATATAAAGTTACATTCTGCACATTTAGTCAAAAGCTTGCACATTTGGCAAAGGATAGCCTCTTGTCCTATAGATGAAGTTATGACTTGCCCAATTTCCTTGGTGTCTGACCATGGACAGGTCTCCTAATGGACCAGGCCTGACCCCATGGCCGGAGTTTGGAGCTGAAGCTGAGTATCTGGGCATCGGCCTGGAGCAAAAGCCTGGAAAGAATTTGAAGAGAAAGCACTATACATTTATAACCCAGACCCTGCCACAGTTAAGGCATGAGAATAAAGATGGTACAGCAGCTCTAATGGTTTAAAATCATCATCTGCCGTTAAGCCTTTTAAAAGTTTTAAATTTTTTTGTGAAGGTACGTTAAACATGTCATCTAAATTTTCCTGCCTGGCATTTTTAACAGGCCCAGTTGTACAGACTGAATATGGAGCTCTAAAAGGTGAGCATGTGACGGCTATAGGGAAGAACACGGTTGTGTACAGCTACCTGGGTGTACCGTTTGCCAAGCCACCAGTGGGATCTTTAAGATTCACTGCACCCCAACCTGCAGAACAATGGAAAGGAGTGAGAGATGCCACAAAACAGCCATACATGTGAGAATTTGAATTCAAATGAATTTTATTCCAAGTAAGGACATGTAAAAGTAGTGTGATTTTCTTTTTTTATTTTGAAAGTAGAAGTGTCCAGTAGCTTGCTCAGCTTCAGTCAGTATTCAATAAATAAGGGTTCTTAAAACTTTATACCAAGGGACCTCTTTAACTGGAAAATAACTCATTATTCACATTATTTTAAATGTGTGCCATAGTACTTTATTTGAACCACAAAACTGCTTTTTATTCCTGAATTTTCCACCAACAGAGCACATAAAGTCCATGTTTACATTATCTATACTCCTATTAGTTTGTGAGATATTGAGCACGGATTAAACCCATTCAATTCAAGTGACCAATCAAACAGGTTAAAAACTAAAGGAATTATTTTTATACTAATTATTTCCATCATTATTACAAAATCAAAATAAAAAAAGAACAGACCCATAGCTATGCACCATGGACCTCTCTGGGATCCTGACACCATTTTATTAAATTTGCCAAAATGGTGGTTTAGATAACTTGTAACCCCATGGAATGAACCGCTGTGGGAATTCTTTCTATTTCTACGTGCTGTTGATTCTGTTCTTTCTATATGGTGTTGATGTTTTCAGGTGTGTACAAAACAGGGAAATAGTGGTTGAGCTCTTTGCCAATTTATCACTCAGTATGGAAGTTCCTGAAGTGTCAGAAGACTGCCTGTACCTCAACATTTACACCCCAGCAAAACCTGGTGAAGATGCCAGACTACCTGTAAGCCACAAACCACTGTTCACCTTTTTACATACTTATCAGTAACATGTGATTATGTTTAAAACACTCTTGTTTGTACTTGATAAGAGTACCGTAATGATCTTCTGCACTGTGAACAGTGGGAGAAAGTTGTCTAGTCATTGTTACATTGTGCAAAATATGCAGTTATCTTCTGTGTACTTTAGGTCATGGTCTGGATTCATGGAGGAGGACTGAGCCTTGGTTCTGCATCAGTTTATGATGGATCAGTTTTGTCTGCCTACCAGAATGTAGTTGTTGTGCTTATCCAATACCGGCTGGGTCTGTTTGGATTCTTCAGGTAATACTCTGAAGCAGAAAGAGAATAACTGCTTCACCAGATTCTTTTATTCAGAAGAATGGTTTGAATAGAAGAATGGTTCCAGACCAATTGCATGGCAGTAGTACAAGTCAGTATTTATGGAAGATCTGTTTGAAATGTTAGAGAAATATTTTTAATCCTTACAAATTTCACCTTTAAAGTTTGATCTTAAATCAGTTTTGGTGTAACTGCCAGGAGAGGCTGCATGATGCGTCTTGTAAAATTGTTTGGAAAAATTCATAATACTAAAGACTATAAACGATTACCTTATCATAGCTTTAGAACATGTTTTAAACCTTAAAAACTACATCTTTACTCCTTTTACCTTTTGTCAATTCATTTTTCTGAAGTACATCACTATTCTGCATTGTTTATTATACTTCATTGCATTCTATACAATTAACAAAACACAATTTAAAGGTCAGTGGTATATAAAACTTGAAAATTGACACAATAACCGGTTTATTACAGGTTAATAAGCAATGTGTTCATAATAGCATTTTTGGATATCTATGCATGTATTGTGTGCACATTCTGTGGTTTACTGTTTTAGTACTGGGGATGAGCATGCACCAGGAAACTACGGCCTTTTGGATCAGGTGGCGGCCCTTCAGTGGGTTCAGGAGAACATCCACAGCTTCGGAGGCGATCCTGGATCAGTCACCATCTTCGGAGAATCTGCAGGTGGAGCCAGTGTGTCTTTTTTGGTGAGGAGATGATGTGTACATGCGTACCATCACGAATCAATTTCAAGGCCGTACGCTCTGACATTTTCTTCAAACGTTATTTCTGTCAAAGACGTAAAATTATTTAGATTTTTGCCTCATTAGAAAGAAGATAGGATAGAAGTAGAGTATTTGTAAGACTGTCCAGGTATGTTTATTCTTGAGCTACTTCTACTGTATGCAAATTAAAAAAAAGCAGTTCTCTTTAATCCAGTATTTTTGTTCATTGTTGAGTCCAAACAGTTGTGAAAATATGATTATTTATGATTCACTGTCCTAATTTTGATTTTGTGCTTTATGTCTCTGTTTATGTTCAAGCTTCTCTCTCCACTGTCTGCTGGACTGTTCCATCGTGCAATTGCAGAAAGCGGCACTGCAGTAATGAAAGGCATTGTGGGAAATCCCTTACCAACAGCCCAGGTTAACTGAAGTCTAATTTCCTTTATATAATCTATACCATCATTCTGGCATCTGTTGACATTTGTTTGTGTATCATTTTAGCTAGTGGCTAACATCTCAGGTTGTGACATCAGTAGCACAAAAAAAATTGCTGAGTGCATTAAGCAATGGCCCACAGAGGATGTGATAAAACTTTCAAAAGAGGTGAGCAATTTGATCCAGAAATGAAAAAAAAAAGACATAGAAGAAATAAAATGTAACCCTGATTCCAAAAAAGTTTGGACGCTGTGTAAAGCGTAAAGGAGAGCAGAATGCAACGATTTGCAAATCCTTTTCAAACTCCTTCAACTGAATACAATACAAAGACAAGAAGTTTAATGTTCAAACTGATAAACTTTATTATTTTTTTGTAAATATACACCAAGTCGGAGTTTGATGCCTGCAACACGTTCCAAAAAATTTGGGATAAGGGATGCTTACCACTGTGTTGCTTCACTGGGTGTTTGGGAACTGAGTGCACTAATTGCTGAAGTTTTGAAAGTGAAATTCTTTCCCATTCTTCCTCGATGTACAACTTCCAACTTTTTGGAATTGGGGTTTTATGTAAAGTTATCTTTGTGTGGATTCCCATTGTGAAAAACTCCTTATAAATAAAAAGGTACTGAAAATCATGTCTCAATGTGTTGTAGAAGATATTCTTACAGTTTTTAGTGACGGAAGATAAGATATTTCTTCCCAAACCGGTGGAGGAGCTGCTTCAGAACCAGGAGTTCCATAAAGTACCGCTTATGACTGGTATGACCAATGATGAGTTTGGTTGGTTGCTGCCTTGTGTGAGTACATCCTACAGTATTCTACAGATATAGCTTATAGTTTAACATGGTTCTTTAGCTGTTGTCAGTTTTTCCTCTGAAAATAGGTCATTATGTAGAAAGACATGCACCACAATAGAAATATTATAATGAACATTTTATTGGCTTTAATGTTGCTTATGCGGATGTTAAAATGATACTGGACATTGTAGTGAAGATACGGTGATGTTCTGCTCCCACAGATCCTTGCACCTTCAGGATGGCACGATGGGATGGATAAAGAGCAAGTACTTTCATCGATGGCAGCTTTTCATCCTGATGTAAGAACACTATAAACTAACAAATGTATAGCATCACACCTATAAATGTATTAGTCTAATGCTTTACTTCTTTCATTTCTGTCAAGCCCCAAAATCGGTGGATTAACGAACTGGTGCTAGAGGAGTACCTGGGTTCTTCTGCTGACCCAATCAAAATTCGTGACCGTTACAAAGAGATGATGGGAGACATGGTCTTTGGCATTCCAGCTCTGACACTGGCTAAAGCCCATAAAGGTGCAGAATGCAAATTTTGTACATCTATGTCTTTATACTTAATCAAATTCAGGGCATATGAATAAAAAAACCTGATCTGATGGTTTTGATTAATTGAATATAACAGCACAGCTATGGCAGAACTGCCACCTGTAACTCAAATCACAGGTTTATATTAATGTATTCATTCAAATACATTATCGTTTTATAGTAACAGCTAACGCACAGGGACTTGTATGATGGATGTGCCACATAATTTAAGTTTCGAACTTTCTTTTTAGAAAACGGTAATTTAGTAAAGAAAAACTTTGTTGATACGATGACGTTTTCTGTCAAGCTACAAGAGAGAAGGCATGATGCTTTTGGTTTTTTATTCCTGTGCCAAACTCCAGGTTTTTTTTTAAAGAAAGAGTTGAAAGATGGTGAGTGATTGACTTATTAGGAATACTATACTACTATAGGGAAGGGCCTCCCTTTGCTCTCAATTGGATTCTGTAAGATGTTGGAAACATTCCTTTGAAATTCTGGTGCATGTTGACAGGATTGCATCATACAATTCCTGTAGATTTTTCTGCAATATCATGTTGTAAATCGTCCGTTCTACCATATTCCAAGTGTCTTATTAGGTGTAGCTCTGGTGACTGGACAGACCAGGCTATGTTTTCTAGTCTTCAGCTGTCCAGGTTTGGTGAGATTGCACCCACTGCAGGCTCACCTTTCTATTGTTGGCTGACAAAAGTTAAACTTGTTGTGGTCTTCTGGTGTTGCCTCCAGGTTTGATATGTTGTGAATTTTGATATTACTATGGCCTTTTTTCAGCTCAAACAAGTCTGGCCATTCTCTATGGGCTCTCGCATCAACAAGCCATTTATCCAGAGAACTGCTGCTCGCTGGATGTTTAGTCTTCAGTGCACAATTCTAAGGAGATTCTAGAGATGACTGTGTGTTAAAAGCTCAGGAAATTATAAAAATCAGCAGTTGTAGAAATACTCAAACCAGCCCATATGGCACCAACAATCATGCAGAGATCACATGTAAGGACCTAACTTGTGTGGATGTTAAAAATAAAGGCAACTAATCGTGGATAAATATATTATAAAAAAATTAATAGCTGTAATTGCCTGCAAATTGTGAACAATAACTCCACTTTGTTAGGCTGCATCACACCACCTCGTCACTGATAATTTTCCCATAACAGCACACCCAATCATGTTTAAACTGCGATCTAATGTGCATTAATTAAATAGGTGATTCAGTGATTTTTATAGAGAGTTGAATTCACATTGTCTCCTTTCCTAAGTACATTATGTATTCTTCTTACCTCCCAGCTGCTGGTACTCCAGTTTATCTGTATGAGTTCCAGCACCCACCCAGCATTGTTCAGGTCACCAGGCCCAGCTCTGTGGGATCTGATCATGGAGATGAACTCGCCTTTGTTTTTGGCTTGTGCTTTGCGAATACCCACATCAAGGCAAATGGTAAGGAGAAAATATTATCTCCCTGTTTAAATACACCAGTCAGTAATCTGCAGTCTAATGCAGTACATTTACTCTTATCCAGAGCGACGTGCAAGAAGTGCAAAAGTCAGGTACAAGAATAGTAGAACTTCTAGGCAAAAACGTTCACGTGCCGAGTGAATAAGGGCCAGAATAACACCTAGTGTAATATTCTGTAGAAATACCAATCAGCTAACAGCAGTGAAAACAGAGCTAACCGTAAATCAGTGCAGATGTAAATACATAACACCACAGATCTAACTAAAAGGAGAACAAAACCCGAGTAGCTAACCTGGGTACATCATGACCAGGATAGACAGAACAAAGCCTGGGTTACAATGGGATTACACAGTGGTCATGGAAGCAGAGGAGAGGTGCAGCCTGAAGAGGTGGATCTACAGTTTACGTTTGAATGTACCATACCATACCATACCATTTTATTTATAAAGCACTTTACAACAACAATAGTGCTGACCAAAGTGCTGCACACCAAGATATACTGGCAGGAAGATAAAAGAAAATTAGAGTAAAAATAATAAGATAAAAAAATCATCAAATCACATCAACACAAAAATCATACTAAAAATACTACTAATAATAAAATAAAAAATTGATACCACGAAGTAAAAACTACTTGACAGCCACCAAACATCCCAACAGAGAACCTCACACTGAATTGAAAGCCAGGGAGTATAAGTAAGTTTTTACTCGAAATTTAAAAGAACAATAAAAATAAAAATAATAATCATAATAATAATAATAA
>JAQMCW010000012.1:8511306-8524106 GCA_030068335.1 Chrysichthys cranchii
ACAGGCCTCTCTCATCTTTTTAAGTGGGAGAACTTGCACAATTGGTGGCTGACTAAATACTTTTTTGCTCCACTGTAAATATCTTATGAGCGGAAACATGGGTAAACTTTACATGAGTGAATCTACACAACCAGAGAAATAAATCACAGTGACTTACAGTAAGTTTGGTGGCTTTGGCCCGAGAGCCGTGGAAGCTCAGCATAATGATCTCCAGGCCATGGCTGCCGTATGTACCTTTAAAGAGGCCCGGCTGCAGCAGGTCTGAAGGGAGGCACGGGGGCAAGTAGATCCGCCGATACGTCAGGCAATTACTGTGAACACGTGAAATGCTAAACTCAAACACTTTATATAGCAACAGAATCAGCAATTTTGGTACTGTATTGCTTTAAAGATATTTCTTTAAAAAATTCTAGACTACTTCCCAATCTTTTAATTGAATATATTCTCAGAAATACTTTTTGATATCTAATATACAGTCTAAGAGTGCACATTCTTTAATTCCATACAAGACAATATTTTAGGATTAAGTAGTCCCGTTTTTTTTTTTGTTTTTTTTGTTTTAAATAACGTGATAATCCTTGCACTATTGCCATGTCTGATGATGAAAACTAAAAAATACCTAAACCCAACATATCCTATATTATAGCCATAGCAACATTCATTCCTCAAAGACTCGACAGGCAACCGCAGTACAGTTATGGTTTTATTTATTATAAATTTGCTTTGTCATACATCATACTCATCATTTTAACTGATACTGGATAATATTTTTCATTTGTTAATTGTGTGGTTGCCTTTTTGAAAACTATACTTAGACTAAGTAATAATTCATTCCTCTGATCAAAATATGACAATATGTAGCAATATTTTCCTCAAAAAACAATGTTGAGAGGTGAAATTTTGCCTGCAAAATCTGATTGGTCATTAGGACTTAAGCACATGTTGAGGGCTAAATGTCATGTCTTAATTATTATTATTATTTTTTTTTTTTTTAATAACAGCAGCTCTGACAGCAATTTTAGCTCCTGATCCTCCTCATATTATTTACACATGGGTCCATTAAGAGTCAAGTCTCTGCAGTTTTCTTTTATGTTTGTATGATAAAATACCGCAAAGACATTACAAAACAAAAAACAAAGCAAAACCACAAACAGGAAACCAAAACCTAAAATCAGCGGTTTCTTTTTTTGGGGTGGGGTGGGGTGGGGTGGGGTTGGGTGGGGCAGCAAAATAAATGTTTTGAGCAATGCTGAATAAAGGAGATGTTGGCTATTCATGCTAATGATGTCCAGGACAGGCGATTCATCAGCCAATAGCAGACTCCAGATGACACAGATGATAAAATCTAGTTAGTTGTTAAAACAGTGTTGATATACAGAGAAAACAAATACTTAAAATGCAGTACAAATTAAAATATTTTAATGAGTGCTTATTCTGTTTCTGTCAATGTGGAGTTTAACAGAAATTCTTTACAAAAATAAAAAATATTTGGGGATGAATAATTGCTCATTTTGGTATTTAACCCAGGTCAAAGAAACAGAAAGCCCTACTGGTGCATGAACATTAACTGTCATGATGATGACGGTGAAGATTACTACATAGCACACTCACTCATATTGGCTGGTGTAGATAAACTTCATGAGAATCAGCTCCTGCATGTGTTCATGAAAGATATCCTCTAGTGTCCTTCCCCATTCCTCCTCCAACCATGTGCGGAACTCCTGCATAGTACACAAATACACACACACACAATTTTCATTTTCTTTTCATGGCCTAAAATCCTACTGTCTGAGAGCTGGTGCTCAAAGTAACAATGTACAGGAAATTATTTAGACTATAACCATTCTTAAACTTCCAAATCCTTTTAACATAAAAAAACCACATCTCCCTTTGTATGGGTGATGGATCCCCTACCTCTTGTCTTCCTCCTGGCATTCGATGGTGATCTGTTTGGTTGCACTTGGTAGAGAACTCATCTTTTTTCACTGTCTGCAAAACAAGTCACATCACAAGCCCATCTACTTGTTGTCTTTAGAATAGCAGTTAAAAGAAAACAGTGGAGCTTGCTTTGCTGTTCAATATAGGGTAAACCAACCTGGATGTCCCCTTTGTGAGGTCCCTTGTGGCCGTACATGCACTCCACAGTGGCTTTGTTACGTTCCCACAAGTGGATGCGGAAAAGAGGACGCCGCCGCATGGGATCCTCCACTCGTGGATCATGGGGCGGCAGATACATCCAGCCAATGATAAACAATCCATCCACCTAGCCAGGCCAATTACAGAAGACAGCTGCCTCATGAGTGAAATCATTTCACAGTGAGATACTAACAGTGCAAAAATAGAAGGTGAGCGATTAAGTGTTAAGTGCATTCAGGCAACAGTGACGGGACTTACCACTACGTTTAGCAGACCTCCATAGGGGCCTATGTCTGGCTGCCAGAGACCCAAAATGTATCTGTATGGATGCAGTACTACAACACAAACACAAGATAGAAACTTGTAGACCTCACAAAGAGGACTGCCAAATGTCATGCAACAGCAACAAATCAGTGCAGATTAAAAAAAAAAAAAAAATGATTGCAGTGCATTCAAGCATGGTGCTGTAGCTACATATGACGTTATCTGGTGCTCTGTCCTAGTACAGTATGCATATTTAGAGATTTGTTACTGCAAATGATAGATATTGCCATTTAATTCAGTTAAAAGAACTTCAACAATAACCACTAATAACCTGTTAATTTTCACTCAGAAAGAAGGCTGTGTGGATACAAGCAGGAGTTCTTACTAAAAGAACCACTTCACACCATCACATCAAGTTAGGCTCTGCAGGCCAATGTGCGTCATTTCCCCCACACATGCAGGACACAGAGGCATGCCAGACACCATGTAAAGATGCCCTTTTTTTGCTGATATAACATTGGCCCTCACCCCCACAGTTTATACATAAACCCTAAACCCTACAACCCTAAAACAAACAGAACCCAGAACAGCAGCAAAGGGCAGCCTCTACAAGACCACTTTAAAAAGCACATCCTGATGAACCACCACATTCAGCACTCACACCCTGCAGTACATACAGTGTGCATACACATCCCTGTAGTCCATGTGCTCATAATCGGGCAGTAGCTTCATAAAACGCCCCGACTTCACCCTAGGGTTCACGCCTGGACACGTGGACCAACCAGAGGAGGACAGGAGAGGCAAAAAAATAAAAAATAAGAGGACAAGAGCTGACCACTGATGCAAACTGCACAATGTGTGTGTAGTATACTGTATAAAACATGACTCTTTAGTACATGATATGAAAATGACAAGAAAAGCTTCAAAGATTTTATTTATTTTAATTTCATGATGCTTATACTTAGTTTTTCATCTGCAGTGCACACACGATTACAACAGACATTTAACATGTTTCCCTGTACTGAGTAAAGAAATCCATTGTCCTTAAAATGCACTGATGACAGCCATCTAAGGGCAATTGATGTTTAAGAAAGAAATACATTTTTTTCCCATAATGCTTTCAAAAGCATTTGTAAAAATATAACTCAAAATCTGCATTTATTGTCGTTGAAGAGACTGGACTATTTCCCTAGGGAAATAATTTGCGGTTATGCATTATGAAGGTAGCTGTGCGGGCATAATGATACACAGACAACTTAACATAGGGGTCGGCAACTGTCGGACTCTGACAAAATGGCTTATATTAATTGAATACTCCTTCCCTAGAACCCCAGGTAAAACAAAAGGAACTGGAAGGAACCGTTACTGTATTGCTCCAGTGTTGAAAACTCCATAAAAACAACTTCAGGAGGACTTTCTCTATGCCCATCTCATCCTATGGCCTTTATTGGTAGATGGCAATAGTTATGATTTAGTTTATTTTATTGACAGAATTCAACAACTGCCCTTAGTTTTAAGCAAATGGGTTTTCTTAGTACAGTATAATGTGTCTGTAAAAAGATGCAGTATACAGACATTAGGTCGAAAGAAAAGGTAGTGCAGTCTATAGAGTAGTTCATATATAAAGATTTATGAACACAGCCAAACACACCACAAAAAGAAAAGTAGGCCTTAATCATACATGCCCACAGACAGTCTGTGTTGATGCAGTTAGGGCCCATTAGGTGTGGACACTGCAGCATTAACATTAGAGCACAGTGGAAGGCCATTAAGAGACGAGTACAAGCAGCAAGCAACTCTATATAATCTGGATGAGGCTAAAAGCTTACGCCATGCAAGAAGAAGCAAGAAGCCTACAGGGTGGATGCAGCATGCAAGCTACATCCTGCGTTCAGGTCGATTACACAAACTTGTACAGATTAAAAATGAACCCAGCATATTTTAAACCTTTGCCTCAACAGTCAGTTAATGTATAATGCAGCTGTGTTTGTCAGTCATCACCATAATGTCACAAAAGCCTACAAAATAAGTCATTTTATGACTAATCCTATAATATATCTGTTGATTTCTGAAAAAATTCTAAATAATCTCAAAAGGTTACTGGGAGTGTTCAGCATGATTTTTTTTTTATTTAAATGAATTACCTTAATTCTGCAAATGAACACAGTCAGTTGTTTAATCCTTTGAAACGTTGATCTTAAATATATGGCAATATGAGGATCCTTACGTTTGACATAAAGCTCCCGGCTGGACACCCCCGCCACCTCCATCTTCCGCAGGTCATCCTTCATACCAAACTCTGAATAAGAGTTTAACAACAGTAAAACACAATGCTTAGGTTCATATGTGTAGAGCAATACATATGTAATTCATATTAATTTGTAACTAAAGGGCTACAGCAAGCTACTTGCGGACATTTTAACCTTTACATTCAGAGGTGTGTGGTAATATTCAGTTTGGGACATGTCTAACGGGATAATCATTCTGAGGATATAATTAAATGCAGTCACCTCCTCAGGAGTACAGAGGTATAATGAGAATATAATAACTATATTGTGCATATCAGTGTGACTGGTACACTTACTGCATTAAGTACAGGTGTAACCTGAGAACCTCTTCGTTTACTCCTCTGTAATCTCAGTGTGCTGCTGCCTTTCTAACGTCATTAGCGATGGCTCTGTGTATCTACAAGGCCAATATGAACTAACCTATTAACCATAGATAGCTAACTATCTATAAAGATAAAGAACAGATAAAGAGTAACATTAAAAGAGTAACAGTAAAAGAGTAACACAGAACTAACATTTCTCATCACTTCCAGAGTGTCTTTTTATTACCCTGTCTACACTGGTTATACATACCAAAGACGAACAAATACCCCAGACGACTCGAACACTCATCCAATATAACCAAGTCTAAAATAATTTAGTAATTGCTTTGTTTACATTTTCACACACTTTGAATCTTCCCTGATTGGCTGCTGGCTCCCCTCTATCACCATGTACTCTGACTCCATCCATACCTGAAGTAGAGGTGATGATATTTTGACATATCAAAGCTGGCATATGATGAATCTGCATAAATTCCCTTTCAATTACTGACATGGTGCTAATTGTGAATTACTGTGGGGGTGACTCACAGCAGCTCAGGTACAGAATTTTTGCCCCCCTGACTCGATAATTAGATTTTTCATTTTTAACAAAAGAAAAATCCTTTGCACTATAGCTTTAAGTGTTCATTTGCTGTGCATGTCTGTTTAAGGGTTGCCAGGTCTCGGTTTTCTGGCAAAAATGTTTTGCAAGCCAAATGGATGAGTTGGTGTGCTGTTTTTAGTGCTGACAATATTATGTATGTACATGAACTGTGGTTACGATTCGAGTGGAGTAGTTTAGCTTAATGTAAAATAACTACACTGAGGTGTGAACAGCAATAAAGAATTGTAAGGCATATGAAATAAATAACGAACTGTCTGATGGTGGCACAGCGACACACCAGGTAACACTGCTACCTCACAGGACTAGGGTTTGATCATTAACGTGGGTTACTGCATGTGGAGTTCCACATGTTCTCCCTGCGACAGCAAGGGTTTCCTCTGGGTTCTCCAGCCTCCACATAACATGTCAGTATGTGGGCTAGCTATGGTGAAGTGACTTCTGAAAAACTCTGTGTACGTGTGTATGTGTGTGCGGTGCCCTGCAATGGCCTGGCGCCCCACTCAGGCTTGTATTCCCACCTCATGCCCAGTGTTCCCGAGATAGGCTTCGGCTCCACCGTGACCCTGACCAGGATAAAGCGCTTACTAAAGGTCAGTGTATGTACTATATGAATATCCTTGTTGGTTGTACTGCTACTTGTTTTTATAAATGTGCGGTTATTTTGTAAATATTGCAATATATTTTGCAGTGTTAGTCATGGTTTAGGAAGGGCTACAGGTTTTGACCCCCAAACATTGCAGCCCCTTCTCAAAGCCCAAACCCATACCAACCCTCATCTTTGGCATAATCTTTACTACAGTGTCTTAATAACCCAAGATTAAACAGAGTTACTGTACATTTAAATCATTAAATAGGGTAAATAATATCTGTCCTGAAACAAATCGCAAACAGCCGTAACATGGGGGACAGTGGTAGCTCAGTGGTTAAGACGTTGGCCTACTGCTCGGAAGGTCATGAGCTCAAATCCCAGCCAAGCTGCCTCTGCGGGGCCCTTGAGCAAGGCCCTTAACCCTCAACTACTCAGTTGTACAAATAACATCGATGTAAGTCTGTCAAATGACGCTAATGTAACAAATTCTTATCCATATCCACTCAGACTTATTGAATCTCTTCCCTGTTAGTCGCAGTATAGAGCCAAGTTTGGCAGCAGATATGACAGAGCAGGCAGGAATCATAAGCAGTGAAGAGCAGCAGCCAGACCTGGATCAACACTGTTTACAAACAGCGTCACATAATGGCACGTAAGCGAGTACTCAGTGTATCTCGGCTTTTATCTGCGCGGTCCGGGGATTATATGGTTTGTTTACCCTCCACACAGCGCCTTCTCCATATAGTCTCCGTGCTGAGGATCTGTCTGAACTTCCTGCACACCAGAGCCAGGCTGGGCAGCGCAGTGCCGGGCAGAGAGGAGAAGATCTCCACCAGAAGCTCGGGCGGTAAATCCAGGAGAGATCGCGGCTGAGGAGGCGCTGCTGCAGCCCAGGCCGCGTCTTCTTCATCCTCCGAGCCCGCGACACTGCGGCTGGCCGAGGCCTCGTCGCACACACGGCCTTTGGGACGCGCCTTGCCTTTACCCACAATCTTCTCCTCCTCCTCTTCTTCGTCCATGTCCACCTCAGAGTCGCTCTCCTGGTCGCGCTGGCCGTGTCTCTGTCTCCGCCTGCACCGCCGCGACTGACCCACTCCACACAGCCTGGCACACACCGCCATCTACGCTCAACGCCAACCAGCCACTAGGACTTTACATTGCCAGCTGTCCGAGCGACCGCGTAACCCGCTTCTCCCCTAGACCACTAGCTCCCCGTCTAACCGATTTGTTTCCTTTCCCAACCGTCAGGACCCGTTCCTCTATTAGGATTGGCTCACAGACTCATAGACGTAAATGCGTATTCGCCTCATTGCGTACCGCAGCGTAGGTCAGCGGCGGCGCCATATTGGATGGGTCTTCTTACTCCGAGCGCCAGATCCTACAACATACAGAATAAGGATGCGCGTGTTTTTTTGCAGCCTACGGTTTTAATAACCGGCGCAATACTGAAAACAGATCACCTTTCCCAAGTAAGAATGAACAATCATTTTGCTTGTGTTTGGCCATTTCGAATGCTGTGGTGCTGTAAGTAAGGTTATTTGGCCACCAGGGGAATGCGACCATAACCAGGGGCTAGATTTGACTAGGCTAGGTCAGGTTAGTGATAGAGACAGCTATCAAAGATGAGAATTTATAAACCATGAAATAATAATAATAAAAACATATTCGAGATTTTCATCTAACGCTACAGTCAAGTTTTTCTCCATGCCGATTTTATGGTCACCTGATCTTTATGTCTAAGCGCTTGTCATTATGAATGTGGTTGTAGTTATTAGCTGATAATAACAAAGACTGACACAGGTCACAGTCTTACAAAAGGCATTTTACCAGTAGGGGACAGAACTGGTCTTTCCATTCACAACTACTCCTACAACTCCTACTCCTACTCCTCCTCCTACTACTACTACTACTGCGAGTCCTTTCGGCCGTTCCCTTCAGGGGTCACCACAGCGAATCATGTCTCCATCTAACTCTATTCTCTGCATCCTCTTTTCTCACACCAACTAACTCCATGTCCTCTTTCACTACATCCATAAATCTCCTCTTTGGTCTTCCTGTAGGTCTCCTGCCTGATGGTTCCAACCTCAGCATCCTTCTTCTGATATATTCACTATCGCTCCTCTGTACATATCCAAACCATCTCAGTCTGGCCTCTCTAACTTTATCCCCAAAACATGCGCTGTACCTCTGATGTACTCATTTCTGATCCTACATTCCCGTATTTCCATTCACAACTATCTTTGTAATATTTTGCAAGTCTTCAATATTTTTCTCCTACAGAAACACAGCTGCTAAGCCCATCAGTAGGCCTACTGTGTGGTTGCTGATGCTGTGAATGCTGTAGTTTGTGTACAAAATTATTAAATGTTGGTTACACCGTTTAGGGCATTCCTTCAGAAATCAGACGCTTTGGATCTACTCTTTTTTAGATTTGAATTCGTTTTTCCTCATACATGCTAATACTCAATCAACAGTCAAGCTTCTTTAATAAAATATTTATTAATACATTTATTAATATGCTATATCCTAATCCTGACCCTATTACAACCTAAAGCACATAAAAATCAGTTAAAAATTCAGTGAATTATGAATAATTTAATTGTGCATACATTTCCTTCGTCAACAGAAATTAAGGCACTGAGGTGAAGTGGGTACCCACCCAAGATGGTGAAGCGGGCACCCACCCAAGATGGTGGCCATGATGCTAAGTCTGCTCCAATAGACAGCTTCAGTACATGAGGCTTCTACCTATTTATGTCTATACTCAGCTCCTCAGCCTAGTGCTCAAAAGCAGCTCACCAATGGGTTAGATAGCTGCTACGGATAAACATGAGCCAATCCTGTTATCACAGGAGAAACAAGTGTGGGCTAAAATTGCATGTTTATGTTTATTTATGTAGCACTTTCAGCAATAGACAGTTTCACAAAGTAGCAAATATTAGATTTGATTCGATTCAACTTTGTCATTGCACATGTAACAGATGCAAGGCAACGAATTAGAGAATACAGAGGAACCTTGGATTGCGAGCATAATTCGTTCCGGAGACGTGCTTGTAATCCAAAGCACTCGTATATCAGAGAATTTCCCCATAAGAAATAATGGAAACTCAGATACTTCATTGCACAACCCACAAATATTTATATCAAAATGATTAATACAAAATATAAAGTAAAAATACAGAAAACAAAATAACCTGCTCTTTACCTTTAAAAAGAATTGTGGCTGGTGTGAAGGAGACGAGAGAGGAGGAGAGAGGGGAGAGGAGGAGGATTATTGTGTAGGATGACTTTCACTACAACTCACAGAATCACTGCAGTCTGTCGGCTCACTGCGATCTTTTTCTTTTTGTGTGACTTTAACATGGAGACTATCCAATGACAGCCGCTGTCATGAAACAAGCCGGGAGAGTGAATGTAATTGCAGATAAAATGTCTTTAATAAAGGCTTTAAGGTACAGATAGAGGACAGGGCATTATCAAAATCCAAAAACAGGCAAAGAGTCAGAGATCGGGCAAACAGAACATCAAAGGTGAGGCAAAGGCAAATTCCAGAAAATGGACAGAGGTCAAAACACGGGCGAAAATACTATAAAGGGCACAATATCAAAAGACATAAATCCAGGTGAGAAACAAGGTCATACACGGGAAAAATAATCAGGAAATAACAAAGCTCAGCGTTGGTGTCAACAAGTGGCAAACTATTGCTTCGCAGCTTGCACAAGCACAACACAGTCCTTAAATAGGATAAGTCCTTGTATGCAGAAACTGAGCACACCTGTATTCAATCACTACCGCTACTCTGGCGAATCGGAGCAAAGGGAGTCGGCCATGCTGTCGACTTCCATTTTCTTTTTGGAAACTGAGTCTATTTCTATGTCAGAGCCATCTTGATTGTAATCCTCATCATCGAGCTCCATGTTGTCACACTGTGGGGTTTCCTGCGGTGCGGAGTCCATGGGTGTGTCCAGAGTGGGTGATAGAAGGCTGGGGATATCCGTTTGCGAAAGCGAGAGCATGAGATTTTTGGATGCGGTTGTGACAGCTGCTTTTTCCTCCTTTACAGGATTTTGCGGAAATGCGACATTACGTCATTAAACAGATTCATTGCTCGAACTGCCACAGCCTTATTCAGGTGGAGCTTTTCAACAAAGTTTTGCACTCTTTCCCACGTTTTACACAGCTCCCTGATCTCATTTGAAGTGAGGGATTCCTCAGGCTTTGGATGTTGACTATATGAGTGAGCCACAATCCTGCAGTGAGTGAAAGAGAGAAGTTGTGATCACGTGAGGCACGGCAGACAAAGCGTATGCGTACTACCACAAGACATTGTTCGGTCACCAAGTCAAAATTGATTAAAATCTCTTGCTCATCTTGCAAAACACTCGCAGACCAAGGTTCCATTATATATATATATATATATATATATATATATATAGCAACTTGATCAATCCAGAGGAATCAGACTCAAAAGGAAACCTATCCTCATCTGGGTGACACTGGATGATGCGATTAGAAATTATTTGTCTTATACGAGTGTACACTATAAGCAGTGCTAAATGACTGGAGATTTTCAGTCTTTTTTTTTTTTTATTTCATTAGACGTTTAGTTTTAAGTCTATAATATCCAGGTGAATTTATCCACTGTGAAGTCAATAACACTTGAGCATAGTTTTACCAAATGCAGTCATTAGACTGTCCAAGTGCGAACCGCTTCTTTAGGATATCCATATGGTATCATCCAGAGCAACCTCACAACTAATTTCTCAAGTGAAGGCGGAATCAAGGAGACGTACTGTATCAGGAAGGAATGTGTTTTTGCTGCCCTTGCAAAAAAAAAAAAAAGAAAAGAAAATTTGCTGCCCTTGCGGCCAAATGTCTCACAGTAGGAGCATCTTTCCCTATATTCATGTTTTCTTGATATTTGTGTTTATAATTTGCACTAAAGTCAAGGTTATTTGATGCCCTTAGGAGGCAGTGGATATTTAGAGACCAGCATGATTTTTTTTTCTGAGGATGAAGTTGGGTCAATGTGCAATGACATCTGGTCATTATTAAAAAGCTTTTTCATGGTTCAGCCTCCTACAGGAGCAGAGAAAATTTGTCAATTATTAATTCTAGTTTGACTCAGTTTTTGTGTTAGACAATTTTCTCAATTATATTTTGCTGGATAGACAACACAGAATTCACCCCCATAATTTATCTCCATATTTCTGTGACTCTGTTGCATGCATGTGTTAAGGAATTTAAGGATAACTACCATTTTATCAACATTCACAGATGAATACAAAGAAAATCAGCATTTATAACACTTTTGTAAATGTGCTTAGTTCACTTTGGCTTACATAAACATTTACATACAACTTTACTCAGCAATCGATGAATGAGGTCCATCACCTGTAGAGTGCAAGCAGGGACTTTGGCCAGGCTAGCTGTGACAGTATAACTGAAAGGGAGATCCAGATTATTCCAGTGGTGATCTTGAGCAGAAAACATTTACATAACTGGGTGGTTTCCCATGAAGGTGTATATAAGACATGGAGCTTGATAATGTATTTCCTGTTTGTTTAGCAGGGAGATAATTTAGAACCCAATCAAAAGGTTAACAAGGTCAACATGGTTACTGTAAAACTGTTAAACTTACCTGCATGTGTGAACAATATCAATGACATGAAATAAGTTTTCTTCTATTTGCAATCATTACATATACACAGAGGGTAATACCAGGAGGCCACTTCTCACCAGAAATATACATGTGTATTCACGATCAGTAGACTAGCACCAGTAGCGGACCTAAAGATTTTTGCTTGGGGTGGCATGAGGTTCCAGCAGGGGGGTGGAGGTTATCACCCAAGACAAATTTGAATTTCCGACTTTATTTCATGCATTCTGAGGATTTTTCTGTACATGTAAACACATGAAAAACCTTTTTTCCTTTACTGTCAAACATTAAATCAGAATAAACTTTTTCTGTTTTAGATCAATAAATATTAAGATATTTTAATGTTTGACAGTAAAGAAACGTTTTTGTGTTTTTTCTTTCTGAAGTGTATGTAAATGTCTGGTTTCAACTGTATATATTGAACACTAAACCTGGTACTATTTATTTACCTGTAAGCAGCCTTCAGAGATAATATTTATATTTTCTTTCACAAATTCAATAAATATTCACAATTAGGGTACTTTTTTGCCAACAATTGTACTGAGTTTTAGATTCAATATAAATTCTAACATATAATAAAAAAAAGTAAACTGTATAGGTAAGTGTACATGTACAGATAATAATATGCAATAATACAATAATACAATAACAATCCACCCTCTCATCCCCTACCATTCACAATATTTTTTTATATTGAACAGTTTCTTGACCTCAGAGGAAATACAACCAAACCAGAGATATGTTGAGCCCAAAACTGAGACAAACATTTGTGGCTTTTACCTTGAGATCTTAGAGAGTGAGAGGATGCTGAGGATGCAAGGGAGACGTGCAGAACTGTGGCAACCACAGAGGAATAAAGATGATGAGCCATACAATGAAGTTATGGGAAAGAGTAGTGGAAGCTAGACTAAGGGCAGAAGTGAGCATTTGTGAGCAA
>JAQMCW010000012.1:8524206-8534720 GCA_030068335.1 Chrysichthys cranchii
GTGTGATAAAAGAGTTTCAGCAAGAATGAAAGGAAAGGTGTACAAGACGGTGGTGAGACCAGCAATGTTGTATGGCCAAGAGACAGTGGATAGTGATGCTGAGGAAAAGTCAAGAGAAAGAGCTCGAGGTGGCAGAGATGAAAATGCTGAGGTTCTCTGTGGGAGTGACGAGAATGGATAGGATCAGAAATGAGAACATCAGAGGTACAGCACATGTTAGATGTTTTGGGGATAAAGTTAGAGCAGTGGTTCTTAAACTTTTTTGGGCGTGATCCAAATTCAGGTTCTGACGCTATGTCGCGACCCAATCTCCCAATCCCAAGCCGGCCGGAGGGCGAAACCATTTGTCTTAATTTAAGGGTGGGGGGTGGTGGTGGTGGGGGGTGGGGGGTGTGAATTCTAAACTGGAGAGTTACGTTGCGCCAAGTACTACGAAGATGTCATTAACTTTCAACGTGATTATTTTTTAAAAACATATCGAAATCTATTATTGATTACCCTAAAATAGGGCGGCGGGTGGAAAGAACTTTTTTTTCAGGTGGCAGCTGCCACCCCGTAGAACCAGCACTGATTAGCCCAAAATACTAAGTTCCCCCAACTCTGAGCACACTATTATGATCCAATATATTTTCATACAGTCATTATCCCATATGTCAGACAGAAATTCCTCCTCATTTTAGAAAATGTAATCTGATATCTGGTGCCAGTCACTCCCCTGAACTGCATAACAACTGATAGCAAACAGAAGTCCCTGAACAACGGTCCGGTAACCCCCTCTGCTATCTTGGTAACCACAGCCAATGGGATTGCAGTACACTACCAAGCATTACCCGGATTTAGCCAATCAAAGATACGTGGTTGCAACCCGCTACCAAGATTTAGCCAATCAGAGAGCCGCCCTCTACCAAGAATTACTGTTGACGTTTAGTTATCATTTCAGACAGAATTATGCTGCTGACCTGTTTATATAAAGTTAACAGTGCTTAATTTCCATCGCTACTTTCTTCCTTTATGTACTGAGTAACAAATTAATGTTATGTAAAAAAAAATTGGTCTGTACGATAACCTTATCGCCATTCTATAATTGATGATTAAAACAATGAATTAAACGACGGAATAAAAAAAATTACGTGAAAGTTTGACAGCAACAAAAAATTATTAAAGTGACATAAGGGGGAAAAAAAAGAGTCGAGCCAGCCAGGAGTCGAACCTAGAATCTTCTGATCCGTAGTCAGACGCGTTATCCATTGCGCCACTGGCCCTCTGGCAAACATCATAAACACATATTCTCATATGCTGTGCTCAATGCACACAATTGCCCACTATGTAGTGATTTGGAAGATTTGCTACAAAACCTTCGCGAGGTACACTAAAATGTAGAGAATTTGTTCATCGATCGTCTTCACGCGTGTTATAGAATTTTTGTATAATTTTATTTATTTAAAAGTTTCATTTTATTTTTATTTCAACTTTATGAAGAAACATGTCAATTCCAACGTGTAGTTATCTAAAATAGTAACGGAGGTGTTCATGTTCTGGCGTTAGTTTATGCCACAGATATACTAATAATTAAAAAACATGGGATGCGCATATAGCAGTGTACCGCCCCCTAGTGTCCTAAATGCATCAACAGCTGTCTGTCCTTATCCCCTAGAGTGTGTTCTATATAGCGAGTACTATAGTGAGTGAGTGGACAAGTGGACAATATCAACATAGCACTACTCTATCAGCCGGCTCTGCCTATCGACTCTAATAGTCCTCAGACCCCATATATGATTTAACTGACGTTCATACCGGAGACACATAAAGCAGTGTTTTTTTTTCAACAAAGCGGCTTTTTTTCAAGCCAAGTATTTGAGTTTGCAATTAAAATTTATTCTCTGGTTTAGGGTCACCTGCATACTCCAGTAGGTGAATCCGACCTGCTTCTGTTTCATAAATAGTTTTTCTTTCAATAAAAGAATACTAAGCGTTTAATTGTTGGATAGCTTTTTCCCTCTCGTTACATGTTTACAGATAATCCTTTCTACTGATGCGGGATTCGAACCAAGTAACATGGACTCAGGGGTTGCTACGTCGCGTGATGTTCTTGGCGTGTGTCGTGATTGGTCGAAAGAGGCGGGGCTTAACTGAATGGACCAATGCGAATCCGTTATGCGGTTTACGAATGAGGAAGTTAAACTGCAGGTCCTCTGGCGGGAGTTTTCTAACAGAGGCAAAAACGGTGTTGACGAAAGGTAACACTTGTGGAAGAGCAAGAATCAAACTAATAAACACCGTCCAAGTCCCCAAGAAAGGTAACGTGTCTGTTATATCCTGTAGCAAATAATATAAGCACGTAATAGTGCTTGTTCATGTTTGAATGACTTTTAATGCGTGAAAACAGGCAAATTTAAACTTCTGTTTATAGTTGAAGAGTCATCATACGTCATAAACAAACGAAGAAGCCGAGTGAGATCTTCCACAGAATTCATGCTAATGTGTAATCATATGTAATCTCACCAGGAGCACATGAGTGTTGAGGAGTGTTTTTTTCCCCTTATGTTGTGGTTTCATCCCTGACCTATCACACACACATTGAATTACGCTGTCTAGTTTTAAAGAATAATATGCGTGGACATTTTTCTTATTACCTGTGAACTTGTTTCATAATGTCTGAGCTGCTTTACTTTATTTATTGTGTCATGGACACAAATGTTCATCTGTCCCCAGGCAATTTCTCCACCCCCTGAATGGCACACCTCCCTTGCTGCAATGGGGGAATGAACCTTTTTACTTTGTACTATATCAAATATTTCGACTTTATGTTGAGCATTTTGAATGCATTATACATTAACTGCTGGAGTTAGCATCAGCAATTTGAAGTACAGTCATCAACAACATCACTGAAAATGTTTATAATATTGAGATACTAATTTTTGTTTCCTATTATCAGTCCACAATGACAACTTTGGGGAATGATGCTAATGTACATAATTAAAAAAAATTCTTTGCAGACATCAGTAGCCATCCAGTATGAAAGCAGCTATTGACAAAGTTTTGTCCTTAGCGGAGGACGATGGTATAAAGCAGCTCCAGGGTCACCTCACTTCTCTGTCTCATGATCAGGTGGGTGTCTGGAGCATTTATAAACTAGATGAGAGTCTTACAGATGTGTGCATGTACTTGTGATTATATTGCTGTGCTAAAATGAGGCACTGATAAAAGATTCTCCTGAGAAATTACTATCCCAGTGAGCAACATCTGGAAACATGCAAAACAGCAGAGGAGCTTTTCCGATTCCTTATCAACTTTTTAGGAATAAACTGTTGAGCGAGTGTGTGTGAAACTGCAGAATGATTTGCATATGTAATTATTATTTTTTAATTGTATTATTTCCTTCTAAATAGAATTGTGTATTGCTTTATTTCAATATTTTACACACAGCCTGAGGAAAAATGTCCACGTTTTAGAAATTTTTGCACCAATCACTGTATTTAGTGATTGGCATGAACGATGAGGCTTTGCAGTGTCATTGAAAGCCATTTTTATTATTGCAGGAAGTTGGTGCTTTAAATGTTAACCTGTCTTTTCCTACAGTTGACTTCCATGATCACAAATGCTGCCCTGAAAGGAAAGGACACAGCAGCCTTGATCAAAGCTATATTCAGAGGTAATTTGCATAACACCCACTTGGCACATGCTGGTTATATATATATATATATATATATATACATACACACACACACATACATACATACATACATACATACATACATATATAACCAGTATTTCTCTGTATGTCTTATTAAAGGTTCACCAGTGAGTAGTTCAGATGGGGCCAGTCGCAGGTTGTGCATGTATAAGCACTGCATTCCTCTCTGTGAATCGGGAGACCTGCAGACAGAGGTGGCTTCAGATATCATCGGGTTGCTAATGTTAGAGGTAAAAAAAAAAAAAATCAGTAAAAATTCTACTGGTGTCTATTTTCTTTTGTAGGATTCACTGTAGCCCTAAAGTCAGTGTCACTATGAAGGTCTAAAATGTAAATCTCTGTGCACATGTGCGCCTTTGGATGGAATTATTTATTTTCCTTCCCATTCTGTGTTACAGACACATGCTCTACCTGGCCCTGCATTGGCAGCATTGGCATCTTTATATGTGGATGCAATAAAAGGGGGTGAAATGGGTAGTGGTAAATCACTGGAGCTCTTTCCTACCATCCTGACTGCCCTGGCAGCTACAGAGACCTTAGCTTATGGCAAAGGTAACCATTTTTGCACGCACCATATTTCTGTGTTTCTTATGTTTTCTGTTAACATTTTATTATATCACTTTCTATTGTTCTCTGTTCTGTGTTTTTCTTTTGTATTTAGGAGAGTTAAGTGGAGAGGAATACAAGAAGCAGTTGATCAATAGCCTTTGTTCAAGCAGGTACTATTACAAAATAAAAGACTGCCACTTTATGGGGAGGATGGCATGGGTTCTCTAGCTGTAAATACAGAGCCAATTTGTTAGGTTATATGCAGAATTTTATTTATTGCACCATTGCAAACATTTTTAGCTGTCCTGCTAAACGAAAATGCTGTAATTGGTTGCATTTGTCATTAAGGAACATTAAGGAAAGGTAAATGTGTTCGGGAAACCTAAATGCTTGGTGGATATTATTAACATTGACAACTGAAAAAATATCATATATGACTGCTGTTTATTAGCGTGTAAATTACATGATACTGGCAGCACAACAAAATATTATGATATGTTTTGTTTACAGATGGGACCCACAGTGTGTGATCCATCTTACCACCATGTTCAGGTTAGAAAGAGCCCCACTGTATTTACCCTTGTATTGGATCTCTGCCCACCTTGCCATAAGTGTTGACACTTACTGTCACTCTATATTGATCTTTGGGCTGTGGCACTATATTAATATGCTTTAACCTCTTTAACTGTGAGTTTCCTCTGTTTCTCTTTCTGTCTTTCTAAGGGACGTGCCCTTATCTCCAGAGGAGCTGCAGTTTCTGATTGAGAAGGTCCTCAGGATGTTCCTTAAGTTGGATCTGCAAGAGATCCCTCCTCTTATTTACCAGCTGCTGCTTCTGTCTGCCAAGGTCTGCTGATCTCACATGGCTCCCTCTGATATTACACAGTCACACTATGTGTACATTTAAGGCATACTGTCAAAACCTGATTAAAAATAGTATTGGAAACAGTTGGGATATAACAGAGACATACTAAACCCTCATCTCCTACTATTTAAAGCAATGTAAATGAATGTGTATTCTTTAAGTGAATGAAACCATGGGTTCAGATTATGACTATGGGGCCATTTTTTAATGAGATTTTTTTTTTTTAGAGAAAATAGTTATGATGACTAAACCAGTTGGCGTAGCACCTCATCTGGCTTCATGATATAAATGTGACTGCATGTGTGTAGCATATTTTCCAGAGTGTAAAAAAAAAAAAGCAGATTGTGTAATTATATATTTTTACACACAAAGAAATATTGTGAGCTGGAGAATACCCAGATCTTGTCATTGTGTCTGGATTTATTCACATGATGCACTACTATGTCATAACTGTGCACCGTGGCTTTAATGTAATCATCCTCATTAAACACCCTGTTACAGCAGGACAAACCACCACTGATTTGTTACTTCCTGAAGCATTTATCTACAAATGGGTTTATCCTGATGATTGTTCAACAACGTTTACAGATAGATGTCTACATAAAGGTGTGTGTCTCTCTTGAACAGGGCTGTAAAAAGCTCCTGCTGGAAGGAATTATTAACTACTTTCGAGAGCAGGACCTTTGCCAGAAAGAGGAGCAGTGCAAAGGACAGTAAGTATGACTCTTTGTCTGTGTGTGTGTATAGCTTTCTCTTGAACTTCAGTTGCAGTGATATTGTTTTTAAGCCCATATTCTCCTTCACTGATCCCAGTACTATCATAGTGATCCTGAATGCTTTAATGATGCTGTGTGTTATCAGGAGTAAGGATGTTGAGGTGCAAACCATCCCACAGGACCAGTTAAGACATGTGGAAGGAACTGCCATTTTGCACATTGTATTTGCTATACGCCTTGACCATGAGCTTGGCAAGGAGTTCTTAAAAAGCCTCAAGGTAAACATCTTTTTCAAGATTCTTCAGTTTTATGACTATAGATGCAAAATTCATATTGTCTGTCCCTAAAATGTGTACTGGTTGCATTATTATACCCAAAAATCTAACAAGAATAAGGTTCTGATCTCATCCAGAAACATAAATGTCACCTTTGTCTTTCCGTTTCATTGTATTTGTCTCTGTAGGCATCCCAGGGTCAGCCACTGTGTCCTTTCAGCATTGCTCTGCTGCTTTCTGTGGCTCGCATTCAGCGCTACGAAGAGCAAGTATGATATCTGGCACGTTCTGGAAATATTCAGAAGCACTATATCAATATGTGCAGCTTTAATCTTAAAATGGCCCCTTGCATTGTCTCTGATTATTGCCTAGGTGTTTGATTTCCTAAAAGGAGCAATCACCAAGAACTTTAAGGATGAGCAAGCTCAGCAAGGTTCTAAGTTTCTGCAGGATCTGCTCCCTTCCTGCCACAGTATCTCTCACATGATTATGGACACGGTCAGAAACAGGTCAGCATAAGCTAATTTCCTTGGTTTCATTTTACTGTCCCCGTTAAAACAGCAGTGAAGACATTTCTAATCAGGGTTTTATAGTGTCAGTTTTTATGTTGTAGGTTGTATTTGTGGGTTAGATCAGTTGGATGGGCTTGTGGCTTTTATGCTTGCTAATGTTTTGGGACATCTGGAATTGAAACTGAGCACCGGTGATGTTTGACTTCAGACTTATGTTAGATAAATAGAGATCTTTTATTTGTAGATTTATATCTTCAATGTAGCAAAAAAAAAAAAAAAAAACATTTTAATGTCTTATTGATTGGCTCTTTTGTCTCCAGTGTGTTTGGCTGGGATCACGTCACACAGAGCTTGGTGCAATTAGGCTTCACCCTTATGGACTTATTTGGACCAAAGGCAGGACCTTTTGGGAAGATCACTGAAATTCCCACTGCTACAGCTAAAACACCTTCCCAACTAGCATGTAAACTTGGTGGGCAAATTCTTCTAGAGAGCTTCAAGGTCAGATGTGTTTTGTTTCATCTTGTCAAAATGATTGGAATTGTGTTGTAAACATTTCTTTTAAAAGCCAATGGTTCCTCTATAGATGCATGAGCCAATCAGAGGAGAAATCCTGGAACAAGTCCTGAATCGACTGGTTACTAAGACAGCTTCACCAGTGACCCATTTTATTGGTACTGAATTATGCATCGTAATCTTCATTCAAACATGGACAAGTAATAGCAATATACTGTATGTACAGTACAATGATTTCTAATTCATAATTGTACCACTTATTTCTCTTCTGTTCAAGACCTGCTTTCCAACATTGTGATATCTGCTCCCATGATCCTCCTGGAGTCCTCCTCGAAAGTGATGGAGACCTTTGACCAGTTATCCTTTCTGCCCCTTACTACAGTGCAGGGGCTACTCAAAGCAGTTCAGGTAAACTGCAGAGAGGAGAGCTATGCTTCATGTTGGCTATTTAAATATTTAAAGTTGGGCTTAAGCACATGATTTATAAATTTGTGAATGAGCTCACAATGCTGCTTTGTAAACTCTTTTTTGACATGGTTTGTGATGTTTCTTCTTCTCAGCCACTGCTCAAGGTCAGCATGAGTTTAAAGGATGCCCTAATTTTGGTCCTGAGGAAAGCCATGTTCTCCAGGTATTAATCTAATGTTCATTAACATTTCATGCTCCATGCTACTTCTGGCATTTGGAATCTGATTAGAAGCTATTTGTATAGTATCTATACTATACCTTTCTATAGGAAATAAGAGAAAAATAATATAGGTGTGCCTAATCAGACCAATGATTTTGGTTTTTACTTTCTCAGTTATTGTACTAACTACAGAATAATTAGTCACTGGCTGATTGTTTCACTGAATAAGGACGCTCTTTAAAATTGTCCTTTATGCATTTGATACATAACCTTGCCCATCACCCTTCCTGCACTCTTTATAGCCAGTTGGATGGGCGCAAGTCTGCTGTGGCTGGCTTCCTGTTGCTGCTAAAGAACTTCCGGGTCTTGGGGAGCCTGGCTTCCAGTCAGTCCAGCCAGGCACTGACCTCCAGCCAAGTAACCAACCTGCCAATCATTATATATGCTTGTATACAAATCCTTCTCCAACAGTCATTGATAGACAGCAAATCCAGTATGAAAGTATCATGCCAGATAGAGTTTCAGTATGAGTTTGGTTGATTAGAGTGAGCTGAAAAATGTCTATTGTGTTGCTCAGGTCCAGGCAGATGTCCACTCACGCTATAATGCTGCTGCTAATGAGGCTTTCTGCCTGGAGATCCTGAGCAGTCTCCGACGCTGTCTCAGCCAGCAGGCAGATGTGCGTCTCATGCTGTATGAGGTTAGTCATCTCCTTTCTTCTTCTACCTTCACTTAATGGTCTATGATTATTTCTTGTTCTCATGTCCATTAGCATATTTCTCGCTCCAAAGATGAAAATAAATTTATTATTTTGCTGTTTACATGTGTTCGTTTGTAAGGGTTTCCATGATGTTCTCCGACGCAACTCCCAGTTGGCAGGGTCCATCATGCAGACGCTTCTGTCACAGGTGGGTGAATGTACTTGTATGTCTTAGAACAAATCTGTGCCTGTTTTTTTTATTAGCTTCTTTCAGGTTAAATATTTATTTAACTTCATATTGGACAGTACATTGGGTGTTAAAGTGTATCTGTGTGTTCTCTAGCTGAGGCGGTACTATGAGCCTGAGCAGGACCTCTTGCCCCCTGTAAAGCTGGAGTCATGCATAAGTGCTCAAGGAGACCAGGTTTTCCTCCAGGAGCCTCTGGTATGTGATCCTAAAAAAAAA
This sequence comes from Chrysichthys cranchii, assembly GCA_030068335.1. Classification (NCBI taxonomy): domain Eukaryota; kingdom Metazoa; phylum Chordata; class Actinopteri; order Siluriformes; family Claroteidae; genus Chrysichthys; species Chrysichthys cranchii. Next base: position 8,533,128 of record JAQMCW010000012.1, read on the forward strand.
TGAGCATGAAAGGATCTTTTGAATATTATTTTACTTACTGACAACAAAAAAGATTTCACTGCTCCATTTTATCAAAGTCTGATTTCATAGAACAGATTTAGGATAACTGATTCTAAATTTTAATTTGATATTTCAAATCATCATTAAAACCCATTCAATTCAATGCCAACTGTGAAACGCCAAATAGCCTCACCTAGGCTGCACCGAAAAATGCAAATGCTAATGATTTTAATGGTTGTTATAGTACCAGTTTTATATGACAGTCCCTGAAAGGAGGTTGAGGTTAACTTCTATTTTCATTTTTTAATACAGCCTATCTTACCTTCTCTTTTTCTTTTTTCTCTCTTTCTTTTTTTTTGCTTTTTTCTCATTCAGGCTCACTTGCTGTCCTGTACCATCCAGTGCCTGCTGTGGTATCAGAGTGTGCGAGATCCCTCCGGAGGTGAGGGTGATGATGATGAGGAAGATGAAGGGTTTCAGGAGGAACTCCATGCAATTCTGGAGACTGTAACTAGACGCATGATCAAGTGTGAGCTGGAAGACTTTGAGCTGGTATGTGACAGTGCTAGCTGGAAAAGTGTATACCAATAAGTTGTACAAATGGTGTCTTTTTTGGTTTATACACCCAGACACAGCTTGAGGATGATGATGCTGTGTTCTTTACGTACTGTTCAATCTGTCAACCTTGTCTGAGCAGCCCACTTCGTTTGTCTCTCATAGGATAAGTCTGCTGAGTTCTCCATGGGATCCAGTGTTGGAGTGAAGAACAGTATCTATGCAGTGCTGGTGATGGGAGTGTACGAGGTTCTCATAGAATACAACTTTATCACAAGCAACTACAGGTAATCTGACATGAGCATGTATATTGAAGTTTCATGGGGCTTTATAGGATGGCTTAGCCCAGTTAATTTCTGCTTGAGAGTCCAGTTCCACCAACAGAGACATCATAACCTATTGTGAGTGAATTTAATTTGTCGAATGGTTACATTTTGAATATTCTGAGTATTGTGTTATGGTGCCTAGCAGTTTTGCTGAAGAATAGTCTGCTTAGCAAATACAGTGGAACCTTGCAATGCGAGCACAATTCGTTCCGGAGACTTGTAATCCAAATCACTTGTATATCAAAGCGAATTTCCCCTTAAGAAATAATGGAAACTCAGATAATTCGTTTCACAACCCACAAATATTTATATAAAAATAATGAAATATAAAGTAAAAATACATAAAACTGTCATGAATTTGCCCACGCGTAGCGCGCGTGCAGCACACCTGTTCTGAGCACTCCCAATAGCGGTGCATGTCAGAAAACTCACACTGTTAAAGACTACTTCCTGGTTTTCCTCTGCAACGCCACGGTGTGTCACGTGGGTGGCGACAGGTGTACCAGATTGCGACTGATTGCGGGAGCTATAAAAAGAGTCGTGCAAGCTCGCCAAGGTCACGGAGCATTTTTTGCTGTTTTCTGCGCTCTTGCCAAGGCTGGCTATTCCCACGTTTGCGTTCTCCGGTTTTGTCCAAGTTTCTGTTTCTTTTTATTCAACCCCACCACACCTGACAAAAACAAAATAACCTGCACTTTACCTTTAAAAAGAA
>JAQMCW010000012.1:8536285-8554595 GCA_030068335.1 Chrysichthys cranchii
TTGTTGAAATACACAGTCCTGAAAAAGGGACGTTTCTTTTTTTGCTGAGTATATATATATATATATATATATATATAATGTAACCCCCGCGACAGGCAGGGGTTCACTGTATAATGAACTTTTAGTCCGCTCTTCTGTCTGTCGCCATAGGACTACCATGTACTAGATGTACAGTAATTTGGGTGGTGGGCAATAATGCTAGGGGTATTAAGGGCTGTGTATGTTTATTGGCCACTTTAATAGACATTCCAGCCATGATGATCCAACTTCAAAGAGTACAAGTAGTGTACATAGTTGACTTTGACTCATGTTTTTAATAAGTAAGACACAAGCACTTTGTTAATGTTACCCTTTGGTCTCATTTCTCAGTGTGCTGATGTGGCGATACACCAACATCCCATCATCTGTGGAGGACGCTGGGAAGAAGGAGAAGAGTTCCAGCGTGTCTCTGCTGTGTCTGGAGGGGTTGCTGCGCATCTTTAGCACCATGCTACAGCAATACCCCACCAAAGTGTCCAACTTCCTGTGTTCTCTTGGTACGTGGTTTTATACAGTGAAAGAAAATATTCAGTATTCAGATTTTTTTTTTTGGAATTTGTTATACTTCCAGTGCATATATCCATTTCAGATTTGCATTGTCTTTTGACTTTATACTTGTAAATATAAATAAAAAGTTCCTGGAACCAGAGCTAATTGTCCCTTGACGGGTGAGCCATGCAGGATTTCACAACATGCTCTCAGACTAATGATAAAGAATAAAGAAAGCACTCAAAGATTTGCAGGAAGACCTGAAAGCAGCAGGACCAACAGTTACACAGAGAGCAATGAGAAAATTAATTTGGTAAATTGCTCCAAAATCCTCTATGTTCCTCGCAAAACCCCTCTGCTGAAAAGAAACTCAGAGATGTACATCTAAAAGCATTTAGACAAATCGGAAATCAGACATATTTGCATGATCCCAAGAACAACATTCCTACTGTGAAGTGGGAGGTGGGAGCATCGTGATATGGGGCTGCTTCTTGAGAAACAGTACTGAAGCAATATTGAAAGAAACCATGTGTAATGTGCCAAAATTTAACCATAATGCTGCAAGCACTTAATTGCTTGTGATGATGCTTGGGGAATTCCTCAAAGCTGTAATTGCCAACGCATCATTGTAACAAAAAGATTATCTATACAGCTTATCTGTTAAGGTCATGGGGAAGCTGCAGCCAATCCCAGCTGACTTCAGGCAAGAGGCGGGGTACACCCTGGGCAGGTTGCAAATCTATCTGGGGCAGGGGGAAGCTCAAGGGGGTAAGACGCCGGACGACTGATCGGGAAGGTTGGGAGTTCAAATCCAAGCACCACCAAGCTGCCAGTGCTGGGCCCTTGAGCAAGGCCCTTAACCTCAAATGCTCAGTTATATAAATAAGATAAAAATGTATGTTGCTCTGGAAAAAGGTCATCTTCCAAATGACGGTAATGTAATGTAATGTATCTCAGGGCTGACACAGAGACAGACAACCATTCACACTCATATTCACACTTATGGGCAATTTAGAGTAGCCTAATCTGCATGTCTTTGGGCTGAGTGCCCAGAGGAAACCCACACAAGCACAGAGACAACGTGCAAACTCCACACAGAAAGGCCTCAGTCATTCGCCAGGTTCGATTCAAGACTCTTCCTGCTGTAAGGCAACAGTGCTAACTACTGCACCACTGTGAATACATATTTATTTGTTGGTATTTATAAATACAAAGTCAAAAGCCATAAATTCGAATTAATATATGCACTGGAAATACTGTACATTACATAACAATAAACAAACATAAGTGTCTACATATACCATCTCTCTGCACTTCTGGACTCTGTCTGTTTTACCGTGTAATTCAGACAAACATTAATGCTAAAGCTCCCTGTAGCAGGAGTTACGCTTGTGTGTGTCTGTTCCTTTCAGATGTTTGCAGACAGGACGAGGAGGGTGCACCTGAAAATGCCAACTTGACTGAAAAGTCTGCCTTCTACATACGTCAGTTTCAGGTAGAAAACTTGTTTTCTGTGGGTGACAATAACGAACCTGCAGTGAGTGTGCTCGCTCCCCAGACTTTTATATACTACAGTTTGGAGTAAATAATTCTTCATCAAACAGACATGAGTTTAAAAAATTGTGAAGTGTCAAATGTGCATGTGTGTCTGTATGAACAGCGTGCCCTGTTCAGCCAGCTAAGTGGAGGGGAAGAAGATTTCAGCAGCAGAGAGGCCCAGCTGCTGGTCAGCATCCTCGGTGTGCTCTCCCGCCTGCTGGAACCCACCTCCCAGCAGGTACCCATTTACACAAGTTAATCTCACTTGAATATTACTGGAGTCTTTTCTGAAGAGAGTTTTTAACTGATGCATTGTATATGAATTCCCATCACAGTTTCTCCAGATGATTACCTGGACTGTAAAAATTTGCAAAGAAACCAGCTTTGGTACGCTTATTCTGCTTTCTCTCCTGTGTGTTTGCATAATAATTCGACGTAACATCTCTTCATGCATTTGACCTTTCTCATGTGCCTGTAGACATACAAAATGCTACACTGTAGGGAATGAACAGTATCTCATGTGGCTTAAAATAAAATAAATAAAAACTACTAAAATCTGGTGCTTATCACAGATGGTTTCATATGAATACTAAACGTTATGTGACAGCAATTTGAAAGGGTTATTACATCCCTTATTGCTTACATGGTATCTCCCTCTCGCTCTCTCACCCACTCACAGAGGACATATCCTTCAGTAAGGGACTACTGTCTCTGCTCTTCAGTCTGCATGTCCTCTACAAAAGTCCTGTGTCTCTGCTGTGGGAGCTTTGTCAGGATGTTCATAGTCAACTAGGGGACATAGACCAGGTATGCGTTTTCTGCCTGTCTAATCCAGCACACACACACACACACACCTACACCTACTATGCTTAAAGGAGTACTCTAGCATTTTTCGACTGTCTGTTTGCACACATATGATCATCACCAACCAAACCTTTGTCACATTTATAAAAGAAGAAAAAAAGAGCAATTTGCCATTCACCTACATGTTTATTACCTGCTCGAACAACTACCCTTAGACTTCAGTGGTAAGTGAAGATTAGGCCAAGGCTTCAAGTATAAGTTTTGAATACAGACGCTCTTTTTCCATGTTAGTTTCTCAGTATAATCTTGTCAGTTGTAATCAGTATAATACTTTCTTGTGACCTCAGTTGAGTGTCATCTTTTGTACACTATTCAACTGTAGCAGAAAATACAGGGTTTTTTTTGTTTTTGTTTTTAATGCGTGACAAAAAAGGGTTTTCTACCCCATGCTGTTCTTGCCATCTCTCTACCTAATGTGGTTTTATGTTGCACTGTATTCACAGAGCATGAAGTCTTCAAAGTGTTGTTTTTTACTATCGCTGTTTCTCTCTGTGCAGGACGTGGAGGTGGAGAAGCAGTCTCACTTTGCCATCGTAAGCATGAAGACAGCAGCATCCACCACAGTAAGTTCTCTAAGGCAATTTTTCCACTTACAATAAAACATGACCAGAGATATGTTTAAGGCAGTATATGTCCATTTGAATTGCATCTACATGCTACAATTCAAGAGACATTCACTTGATTGATGAAATAATGGCCCTCTCTAGCTTTTAGTGTTATCTCAGGTGGGGAGGGTATTGGATGAGGTGGACTGGTTGATTGCCAAGAAAAAAGTCCAGTTAACATCTGACAGAACAACCACAGGTGTGACTTTTATTATGTATATATTATATTAGCTTTTCCATCAGTTATACCATTTTTTTTGGTATTAGTTGTACTTAGTATAACTAAAACATTCTGTACAATTGGTGACAAACTTAGTAATGCCCTTTATTTCTTGAAGGCATTGTACTGATCTGTGTGTTTGCCTGTGTGTGGCAGGAGGCGGCTCACAGTCGTCAGCTCAGCAGGACCCTGTGGAAAAAGCAGTGACTTTGCAGTTGGGCACACTGCTGACTGCTCTGAACGAGCTTGTGCAAACAGCTCTGCCTCCGGGTGCTTGCACAGATGCCCTGCTGCGAGAACTCAGCCGAACCTATGCCATTCTGACGACTCTCATCAAATACGTGAGCGCCACTCCTAGCAATACACAGGCCTACCAAAATATAATTTTAGGTTATTTTAACTATAGAAACCCAGAGAATAAATGGCGCAACAGTAAAACCTTAAAGTAACCCAACACAACATTTAACACTGAATTCTAAAATATTCTAAACAGATTTAGTGTTAGGACTTCCAAAACAAATTTCACTGGTTTAATACTATTCAGATGATGTAACAAAATGAAATGTTCTTGCATTTTGCCTGTTAGATGGGGCTTGAAATAAAAGTAAATCAGGTCCTAAATCTGCCATTTCACATAGCACAATTTCCTGTTAATCCTTAATTGTATATGCGATGTCAGTTGGGAGTCTTTTTACTTATGTAGTCTTGTCAGTTACCTTGAAATCATGTTTATTTGTGCATATTGGAGACTGGAATTCCTCACATGCATCTTACCAACGTGACATATTTCCTTTTTCTGCTGCAGTATATCCAGGTGTGTGTAGCTCATCCTGGTCAACTGCCTGCTCGCCTGGAGAAATTGGTGAGAACCCTGATTTTAATAGCATATGTAAAGCACAAGGAGGAATCTATGTTGTTTTATAATTTATCAAACAGCATGAATAAAGGTTACAGTGTCTAAGGAAACCCTGTAATCATATGTATAGTTGCACAATGGTTCTTTCCCCCCATGTTGGCATAATGTAAGGATTTTGAGTGTGTGTATCTATCTTTCTTCTATCCATAAAGGTGAAGCTGTCAGGTTCCCACCTCACCCCTCAGTGCTATTCATTCATCACATATGTACAGGTAAGTTCCTTTCTTCTTTTGTCTGCTGAATCCACTGATCATACTAACCTTTCACATCACATTATGTGTTGCATGGCGATTTAACTATAGAGTGGTGAGATGAATGGAGGAGTAAATGAGAAGAAGAAGAAAAGAAAAGAAGAGGAGGCAGTTGTGGCTGCCTCTGTAAGGATTTTTGTTCTTAGTTCCTATATCTATCGAGGGCATACTCAGCTCTTATCTAATGCTTTTTTTTCTTAAACCACATTGCTGTAGGCTAAGGTTCTTCGTGATACCAAACCTATACCCACTCTGATCTTCAATATTGAACAATATGAGAAATTTCTAATTGTTCTCTCCAAGAAGTCAAAGGTAAACTGTCAACTCTATCTCAGCTGATATTTTCAGTAATTAAGTAACTGTAAAACCAGAATAGGGGTACTGAAAACAAAACATACTCAGGATAAGTCAGTAATGTTTAATAACTCGGAGTACTGTGATGTGTTCTTCAGGTAAATCTGATGCAGTATATGAAGCTGAGCACGTCTCGAGACTTCCGGATCAATACTGCCACTCTGGAGGCTGCTCTACAAGAGCAGCAGCAGCATGAAAGCCAGCAGGTATGTTTACTTATGCTTTTTTTTTTTTTTCCCCCCAAAGCTTTAGGCTAATTATTCAGTTACATGGAATACAGTGTTATATGATTAAGCTGATATTACAATGTAATCATGAAGTGGGAATGTAGAACCATCCATATGGGATTCAGGTGGAAAACCTACATCACACCGTAATGCTCACAGCACACAAGACAGCCTTGAACACAATCTTAAAACAGAACCAAAAAGACACTCCTGCAAATAGATCTTGATATTTCTGAATGTGTCTGTCCATACATCACTAGTTTCTGAGAAGTTTATGTATGGACATTATGTCCATGTAAGCTCTACACAACACATGCAATATCAACAAATAACAAAATAAACCCTTATATAAAGGACACTAACACTTACTGTAGGAGTTATGAAATATGCTGGAGATGACGCTTCAATTATCGTCATAATTTCAAAACAAATTTCTCAAAACAGAAATTTGGAAAGGACGTTTATTTTTGGTATGCTAAGTACTGGTATTAGGTAGATGTTCCTTATATTCTACAAAAACACTGACAAGCCTGATGCATGTTCAGATACTGTACAGCTTTGCTTTTCTTAACAATGACCTGCTGTCTTTCCTTTCTTAGGCGGCCTCTCAAGCTTCTGAGGAAAGTGAGGCTCCCCAGAAGAAGAGAAGAAAGCAGTGAAAGAAAATGATCTTCCTTCAGATTCTCAGTCACCACACTCGGCATGTTTAACTGTTGGCCTTTTTCAGTGTTGTTCTCCTTTATACTGGAGTGAAAGGACTACCTTCCTTTGGCTAAAGACCCTTTAGTAATCTCAATGATCTGATAGATATCCAAGGCTTCACCTGTTGGGGGGAAGAAAAAAATATATATATATATATATAAATTTAATTCCTCTATTTATTTTCTGCATCTTTTTAATGTATTAGTTCTTAATTCCAGAGACCACTGGTATTAGCTAGATGTTCCTTATATTCTACAAAAACACTTTTCTAAAAAAAAAAAAAAAAAAAAAAAAAAAAAGACCATCATACATTATGTAATGAAACTGATCTTTAAAAATAATTGTGGTGGGTTGTTGGTATATTTAATGAAATTTAAAATGAGAAATGCATGCGCATATATATATGTATATATATGTATGCATATATATGTGTGTGTGTGTGTGTGTGTGTGTGTATATATCTATATATATACACACACACACACACACACACACACACACACTATAAAGATTCAGTTGCACTTACACAGACATCTCAAAACTAGACACCCCTCATTACATTTTATCTATATGGACACCACTTGGTGCTTCAAACTTAATACATTTCTTATTGCAGTATATTAATTGTTTACTGCACCTAGCCATGCTGTGAACACCAGAAGCAAAAGAGTCTGATTTTCAAAAGAGTGTGTATTGTGGGTCAGTCTCAGGGTGGACTTAGCCAGCATATGATTGCACAATTCGAAAGGAATCAACAGCATCCCGCTCATGTCGAGCTGGGTCCTCTGACCTGGACTGTGAAGCGGATTGTTGAAAAAATCCCAATTGTAAGGCCGCTGAATTTGCAGAGCAACTCCAAGTGAGTTGCAGTACTTCTGCGAGGTATCTCCATCAACTTGGCTACTATGACAGAGCAGCTAGAAGGACATTTCTAGAAATAATTTTTTCAAAAATTGTCTGTTTACTTTGGAGATGTCTGTGTACCTAGAATGTACCTTGTTTACACAGAATCAAGCACCTTTCTATGGGAATGTATTGCATTGTATAGCTGTTAATCACACCTTGTGCTATTCCAAATCGGTGTTCCAGTCCGGTAGGGTTAGATGGAGTTACACAGTCCATAACAACCTCTTTCCTTAAGCACTGGTCAATATCTACAGCACTGAAGAAAGCCACAGACTGAGGGAGATCATTCATGCCCAGCTTATAAGCAAACATGCATCTGTGGAGACATGTTCAGCTTGTTTGGAATGATGCTCAGAGCAGATAAAAACTATCATTAGAAGCAAATACAAAAAAAAAAGTTAAGACTAGTCTGGGTAAACAGTCTACTCACCGGGTAAGTAGGTTAGTGATCTGTAGTGCGAGTGCTGCTCTGTAACGGTCCTCGCTCTTTACTAGGTAACGCACTTCATCATGAATGCTGATACAGAAGCGCCCATCTATGTTGTACTCCTCCATCAACCACCTCATGGCCACCAGCATCAGGTGAAGGTAGTCCACTGCTGAACTCTGCACCGCCCAGTTCACCCTGCTGGTAATGAACTAAAAATACACACATACTTGTCATGCTATTCATGTTCAAAAGTATTGAGGCACCTGCTTGTCCAACATTTATGCTATAATTATGGTGTTAATAGGAAAGGTACTATTTGTATTTTTAAATGTTTTTACAGTGGTAGTGATAATATTGCAAAAACATTTCCTCTCATTTCTCCATGGCATCATTAAATCTTACACCCTAGCTTTAGGGTCAATATTCCTCTGTAGCAGCTGAAGCCTCCAAAAAGACCTGCAAAGTATTCAACCTATGTCTAGTGTCAGGAATAGGCAGATCTTAAACACCCAAATCTATTAATTAGCGAACGGTTCTTCACATTTGTGCTTTAAAAATGAAGATACCTCATCTTTGACAGCAGCTGGCTCCAGGGCTCGGGAGATTCTGCAGCCTAGCACAGGGGTGGCGGGCTGCTTTGAGTGAGCGATGTTCTCCAACTTGTTGAACATCTCTGATTCAGTACCACCAGTCCACACACGCTGTCCAACTATATCCCACTTCCTCTTATTCAGAGAGCTTAAAAACAATTACAGCCAGTCAGCTCAAGCTAAGCAAATACAGTAGCTTTTGTTAAACAAGAATGTCATATCCAGAATATCTGCTTACCCAACTCTACATCTGTACAAATCGCAATATTACTCGTGCTCAAGAACAAAGTCCGTGATCTCACCTCCTCCGCACCAGTTTTGAAATCCGTCGTAACTCCTCACTGGACACGATCCCATCTTCATCCCTCTTCACATCCACGCCTAGTTTTTTAATTAACCATTCCCCCTCCTCTGAGAGATGGTACCTGTTTCAAATGAATAATTCTAATTTCAGAAATCCATGTCATTGTTAAGACTTGTTTACATAACTGAGTCTCCAACTGTTCTACCTGCGCAGTCCTTTAGTGAGGGCATACATCTGGCGTGCTTTGCTGGCTGCCTCAGTTTGGCTGAGTCGGTGGTTGAACTGCATGAGTAGGCGCTCGGCAAACGGCTGGCCAGCACCGTAGATGCGGCCATAGTTGAAGACTTTTGCATGTTCCCGGCTGATGCCCACAGCATCTGCAGTGCGGCTGTGCAGGTCCGTGCCCTGACTCTTCTTCCCCTGCAAGGTCATCCATCCAAACGCTGTGCAACCTGAAGGGCACAATCGAGCGCTAAAACCCTCATTTGAGCAAATACAACTTGATGCTGACACAATTCATTTAATATTTTTATTTTCTTCAGTAACCTGACAATGTGTCCAAGTGAAACAGGAAATTCAATTAGAAGTAATGTATGACTGCACTTTGATCCACTGAGATTTGCCAGCATATCCATGGTACATGCAAATGCATTTTTCTGCCTGACATTTACTAACAGGAAAAAAACACCATTTTGGTGGTTTACAGAAAACTGTGACTTTGTCTTTGCTGAAAATATTATTAATTATGCCCAATAAGACCAGGAACATAAAGTCAGTTTTAATCTCAAATCTAAAATACCATAACCAAATAAGTTGCTTTTCACAAATAATTTTGCCTGAATGAAAGTTTCTGAGTTCACACAACTACACTCTGGGATACTTAGTTTCAAAAACGCTGACTTGGCAAATCCATTTCTGACAATAGTAATATAGCATAGTGACAGATTACTGAAATAGGCACTTGGGCTTGGCTGTTGTATATCATTTTTGACACAAATTGAACCGCATGAGCAAGTCAATATGGCATCTTATCTCACCATGCATGCCAGCATAGTGAGACTCTCCTAAAACAGCTGCAATCCACAATTCCTGCGAATCAACATCAGATCCCACCAGGTGATAACCAGGAGGCACCTGCACCATAGCTTTCAGTTCGCTGCCTACACGATCCCTCTGGGGGAAAAAAACAATAAGAGGGACGCATAAGCCTTCAGGGGATGATGTGTTTAAAAAAAAAAAAAAAAAAAAAAGCCTTAATAAAAAACATCATTTCTACATTAATCTTTCTTCAGTGCAACACAGCTGACTTTCAGCAAGGACACATTAATTTTGCAGTGTCGACGTCCCAGTCTAAATTCTAGACAACCTTGACGTGCTTATTCGAGGACTCTGAAAGCTGCAGGGAACTTAAATTGGTAATTGCTTTGTAATTAGACTCATTAATTTTGGGGGTCTCACAATATGCATGCACAAAGTTTGTGCTCCTTTGGAATTTTATTGTTTATTTCAACGAAGTAAACAGAACGTGCAATCAGACTATGTGGACAAGACGGCTTGATGTTTCCTTTCTTACCCGTGCATTACTGGCAGTAAGCCATGTGGGCTCCACAGCTCTGCGGGTAACTGTCCCAGCGGTAATAACCTGCGGTAAAATGGCACCATATTGCCCCTCCTCACTGTAGTCATCATGTCTATGCAGGTCAAAGAATGATTTTTGAGATGCAACCACAATGTAATTATTGGATGGTGCAAAATAATCCTGACCTACCTGATAACAGCGCGAGGATGTTCTCCCCTCCGTAGCCAGACGACCATCTGAGAACTACAGACAGACACAAAAATCGATAACAAGAATACACAATAGTCTAAGTCAATAAGATCTCACCACAGGGAATTTCTCAAGATCATTACTGGCAGAGCACTCTGGAGTGTACCTGATGCGTTTGTGGGCGTTTCTCCAAAATGAGATCATTTTGTTGATCTCCAGTGCACGTGCCGCATTGGTTCCTCCTCTGCCTGCCTGAAGGGTTCCGTCCTCCATTTTAGACAGGAAATCTTTAGAGAAGGGGCTGCCCACATTATTCTCATTCCCATCCTGACATATAAGATCACTGTCAGTGTCAGGGCAGTGTTAATTCATTTAATGAAATTTGGAAAGAGATGTCTCATGTCACCTTATGAGGTAGCTTGAAGAACCAACATCCAGGGATGTTGACATCATGGTATGGTCCATTACCATGGTGATAGGGACACTCATCAGCTGAGTCCATATGCTGTGATATTGACTAGACATAAATAAGGGAAATGTTTACTCTTTATGTTGAAAAATGGCTACCTAAAATTGGAATGACACATAGTTGATTGTTACTGAGATCCTCCTTCGCATGATATTATGACTTGATTAGGTAAAAATCTAGTCAGCGTTGTCACTATGGTAAATGGAAACTGACCTTAGTCTTTTTGGCTCTCACTGGCCGTGGTAATGTCTCATCATCAGACACTGCCTCTAGCCGACTCAACTCCTCCACCTAGAGGACAACACACACACACATATAATTGGACATTATGTATTGTAAAGCTGCTTTGCGACAATGTTCTGTTGTTAAAAGCGCTATACAAATAAAATTGAATTGAATTGAATTATTTTGAAGTAAGTATATGGTAGAGTCCACTTCTCTAGAGCTGCTACTGTAACAGATTTAATTATGTTTCACAAAAAAACAACTCAGACATAATTCAAAAATCAATGGCAAGGAATTAATCGCATTAGTTAGCTTCAGTATTACAACAATCCCAACCTTAAGATCACCTGAATACATGTACACACTGATTTGTAATCAGTATTCCAAAGTTTATTTGTACGTTTAAAAGCAAGTTAAGACTGACCTACAGTCTGTCTTGCACTTTAATTTACCCTCGGTTTAAAGGTTTGGACAGAAATTCAATCAGTGTTAAGCATTTCTACTTTGTTGCTACAGCCACATTAGAACAACAGTCATAACCAATGATGCTGTTTGAAATTCACAGAAGATATGGTACATTTCATATGGTTCAGAAATAGAGCTACCACATAGTCTTCTGTGTCTATCAGACCAGTTTTTTTTTTTGTTTTTTTTAGAAAATGTACATTTTGATACCTGACAGGAGAATTTGGAACGACGCTCAGTGTTGCATGACAGTAACTGTGTTGCAGAACACATAACTGTGAGGCCAAGCACAGTTTGGTGAATTGGTTGCGCCAAGACACTTTATCTAACTGTTTAAAAAAAGGCACAAATCAGTGAAGTCTACTAAATCTAAGGATGGCTTGGATGCATCGTTGCTGCAAAGTCCCAGGTACACTCCTGAGTTTGCTGCCTGTGTTAAGTTACTGTGTGTGTTTGCTCCAGGTTCTCTGGTTTCCTCCCACCTCACCAAAAACATTTAGTCTATAGTATACGTATAATGGTATACACCTCCTCTAGGTGTGAATGGATGTATGTGAAGCCCTACAATGGACTTGCATCTCATCCAGGTTCTTACCGTTTGCCACACACTGCTGTCAGTCAGCATGAGGTCGTCTGAGGGCAGACTATCCAGACACTTTGGCTGTTCCTTTCCTTTCTGTTCACAATATTCTTTGTAGATGTTCTCAATCGCCCTGGAGATGGCAAACCCCAAACCAGGTCGCCATTAAACAGATTAATGTTATAATACAGAAACAATGTCAGTATACAAATGCCAAGAAATATCATCATTCTACTACCAAAGATATGTAATTAACTGGGAATGTTAACCATATAAATGCTCTGTGTCGTCAGCTAAAAAGTCCAGTTTTACATTTTTTGGGATACAAAACAATATCAAACAAATTACTTTAAAGAACTTGTACAGTAGGTAAATATGCTCTTATTGACTTAATAATCAAAAATGTTCACGAAAGTGCTGAATAAAGACTGCACCTGTAGGGACATATAGGTCCTTCAAAGTCCTCTGCGGTCTCCAAGTTGTCTCTGCGTCCTGGAACCAGGTATCCCCAGCCATGCTTCTCGGTGTAATGCAGAGGGAAACCATCCCATGTCAGACCCATCAGCTTGGGTGTCACTCTCATCTGCAGGCTGATCAGAGAGGCTCCAGGAGACCAGTCTTCCTCCTCTGACATCTTCACACACAGCTTTCGGTACCAGCTAATAGATAGAAGTGTCAAGAGAAGAGAGGGAAATGGCTGGAGAAAGGTCAATGAATGTGTGTTATGCATATACTCACCCTGGGTGTGCAGGCATGTGCTGTCTCCTCTTAGGCAGGCAGCTCACCGTACTCTTTAGCCGCTTCACAAGCTCTCCACTGGGGTCCTTTGACCCTTCCTCTTCCTCTGGAGGGCCTGGATCTGCAGATATTCATAACATTCGGTAACAAGATTCTTTTCAGAAAATGGTATGGTAATTGAATAAAGCACAATACTATTAATGTTATTGAAAGCACGGCTTCACACATGGGGCTTTTATAGTTTGCACATATCGTATTTTATTGCTCAATACCTTAGAAGTCTTACCTTCGTCCCAGTCTATGTCCAGGTTGCCAGATGCAGATGTTGCTGCTGCTGCTTTTTCAGCCTCCTGCATTGCCTTCTTTCTCTTGCTCACAGTCATTTTCTTCTGTTTAAACTCCTGAACATCCCACTCTAAATCCCAAAGCCAAGGGTCCTCTTTGTACCTTATATTACATGTTATGCATGACTGTTTGGCTGATGATATTTAAGTAGACATGTAGATTAATCACTTCTTTTATATAAAAAGTAGCATACAGAGGGGCCCAAAAATGTATGCACACTTCAACATGAAAAATATCTGCATAAAAGCTGCATTACTGTATACGCTGCTTTCACGTCTCTCCACAGTGATGCCAGAATTCAATTTGGATTTTAAAAAACGGGCATAGGTAACCACTGCTGAAGTGTGGATGATGTTCTTTTGGACCCCTCTGTATATTATAAACTGTGCATGATTAAACACTTGTTGGAAACATAATGCTGGTCAGTACCTGTCGTCCTGCAGTAACTGACAGGCATCATCTGCAAGAATCATCAGAGATTTTTTCATCTCCCTTTGAAGTTCCTCATACGTGTCCTGCGCATCCTCCAAATACCGATCCCAGTTCTGATTGACAGGCAAGTAGCAAACCCCCATCTCCAGCATTCCTGCAAAAGTCACTGGATGGGGACACCTACAGCAATGCATAAACGACAGGTTGATTAACAGGTCAAACTGGGACAGTTGATTCAGGTTGAAAGACATGCGGAGAGTATATGAGGAAAATCATAGATATACCTTTCCATGAACAGGGACAACTGTTGGATAAACACCTCATGAGTAGCCAGTACATCCAATGCACAATACTGCATCAGCTCCTACAGGCATAAAAAGGCATAAATCAGTCAAATCTGGGCATGAATCATTTTATTTTAATATCACTTTATAAGCATCACATAATATGTATGTAAAGCCATTGCTTTGTAAGTTCAATTGTTTGTAAAGTCGTATGTATAATGCTGGCTGTACGCAAAATACCACTGTAAGTTCTTTTACCTGGAAATTGCTCCTAATGTCACTCATGCTGCCCTTCACAAAAATATTCCTGGCCTCTTTTTCCAGAGGATCCCCTCCAACATAGAGAGCATGGACATCAGCTAGGTTATTTATACTGCTTATGTTGACCCAGTCCCAAGAACCAATCTAAGAAACGGCACGCAGAAACAAATACAACATAAATCAAATTAAATGATTCGTCCAAAGCATGCACCAAGACTTAGTACATAAATACAGTAGGGCTACACAAGTATATAGCCTCTTATTATTTATCTAAATGGCTGATTGCATACTCTAGTGAGATATTGATTCATTAGTAAATATAAATGTCAATTTTTTTTATATCTAGCAATTGTAAAATCTGCTCAATATTCTTAACAATCCGAAAGAATTGTCTGCCTGTGACGAAATGTAATACAAATGTTATGTTCCTTAGCTGTTTGAACAACTAAAGAAATATAAATAACATAGAAATGATAATTACGATAAATAATCATGATTGTAATCTCATCGATTATTGTGCAGCCCCAGTACATAGTAACAGATCTGGTACAAACAAAACTAAATGTGCATCAGTTGTTTGCGAGTCCACAGACCGCTGGGCCCTCAGGGCGACGTCGAAGCTTCTTCATGTGCTGCTTGACTTCTTGCAGTCCTTGTCTCTTGCCGTACCTGCTGGCCATCCAGAGAGTTCGCTGAAACCCTGTCAGTCCTGAGATAGCCATGTGCAGACTCATTGTATCCAGGAAACGCATCTTGGAGCCCTGAGCGTGAGCAACAGTATAGACTGAATTATGAGCAAATATATAACTTTATAAACCCTGCACAGGTTATAGGTGTAATTCATGCATAGAGATAATCCAAACGGATATAGACCAAAGTGATTGGTCAAGAAAAAATGTATAAAGTTTGTGTAAAAATGTGGAAAATTTGTATTTGGTACATGAAACCAACAGCAAATGTATACCTTTAAGAGGTACTGCTCTTTAATGTGCGCTCGGTCAAAGCTGACATTGTGCCCCACTACTAGTCGCTCCTGCCAGTGTCCACCTGGAGGCTTGCTGGAGTTGGCTGTAGTCTCCAGAGGAATTAGGTCTGTTAGTGTCAGCTGATTGGACCAGCTATACCTTTCCTCAATCAGCCTTTTACTGCACCATGAGTACCTAGTGTTAAAAATGCAGTTGTATGGTGAATACCCTAAATTACCTTTACAAGCAAAATTCATCAAGGTCAGTTTTAACAGGTTTTTTTCTACAGTTTTATATAAATATGTAATACAGTTTAAAATGGGGGAGTCGACACTTATCCTCAAAGGGGTGTGTTTGATGTGGCTGCAGGTTTTCATTTCATCCAAGTAGCAGCTATACCCAATTCCAAAAGTTTAATCAGCTGATTTTGTCCTTTAATAGACTGGCATTTATGGCTCCTGCTTATTTGGAATAAAGACCTGCAGCCACACCTGCCCCTTTGCGGACAGACTCCGAGTTAGTACCTACATCTCACCAGGCATTTGGAGAAACAGCCACCGCCAACGTAGGACAGTGGCCCTGAGCCATGCAGACTTCTACGTCAAACACCAGTGCATTCTCCTCTGGAAAATGCACCTTCATATGTTCTCCATTCGGCAAGTACCTCACCCAGCCCACTTCCCAAACCCACTGCGGGGGCATGTCGGGCAGCTGGGCTTGCTGGAGCCACCCAGCTGCTTTCAAATATGGCAGGCTTTGTTTTTGTGCAAGTTTACAAAAGTGGTCATCAATGTTTTTACCATACATCTCTGGTAACTTCAGGTCCACATCACTCAGCAGTGATGCCTCCTTTCCCCAGAGTTTATGCTTCTCCAAATGTCTGACGCTTTTCTCTATGTCCTCAGTTGAGTACTCTACTGCTGAGGAGTGAAAAATCTGTTCGTGGAGGTTCCTGGAGAGCATCTGGATGTTGAGGGGGTTCATCCGGGTCTGAGCGGAGCGCTCCTGAGCTTTGGGTTCTCCTGCAGCTGAGCACCTTCGCCTCCGCCAAGCAGCTGAAAAGCATCGCCACCTCCTCCGAGGAGACACCAGACGGAGCATCCTGCCTCAGGTATCTCAGGGTGACTCACATCCTGCCTGGATAGGTCCAGTGAAGAGAACCAAAAATAAACATCATAATGACTTATTCGTCCTAGAAGAGCATGTGACCTTATTTTCAAATCAGCAACCCAGAGGAAACAGTTACCAAACAGGAGCAAAGTGAACATCCACAGGATCACACTGAGCAGAGCTCAATCATCTGCTCAGCAGAACAGACATGTGATCTGCTCACACTGCAAACTTCAGCACGAAGCGAACTGCACTTTACAGACATCCACCTGTGCCGAAGTTACTCAATTAATGAAAATATATTAAATAAAACACCCATAAATTTCTCACCACAGTAACTGGAGTGTTCAGATGGTGACTTAACTTTTATTCAAGGTTCATGAACATTACACAACACCGAGCAAGAAGCCATTTTGCCCGACGCTGAAACTGCTCCGTTTTCTCCACAGCGACACCATGTGGCTAAGAGTGGTAGGTATCCCGGGGACATTTTGGCTAATAATAATAATAATAATAATAATAATAATAATAATAATAATAATAATAATAATAATAATAATAATAATAATAATAATGATAATAATAACAATAATAACAAGCCCAATCTTTACATTGTAACAGGCAAAATAACTAAAATATTGTTAGCAAAAATTCCGTTGACGGGTGTTAAAACTTCCGGGTCTTGCTATTAATAAAAGGGAAGTTTCCGAAAAGTCCTTGCAGGCCTCGTGGCCTAATGGATAAGGCGTCTGACTTCGGATCAGAAGATTGCAGGTTCGAGTCCTGCCGGGGTCGCACTTTTCCTGAATATTTTAAAACCATTCCTTTAAGTAAACGCAAAATATCAAAGAAGAAAATGTCAAATCGCGCATGTCTACAGTTAACACAATGAGCTTTGCTCTGTGAGAAAACGAAAAAAGGTTGATTTTGTGTAGCCTTAATTTATCGTTCTTAAACACAAAAGATCCGCGTTCAGTTTCTTCGGATCTCTCCTCGCTTTATTTTCTTATAGCTCTTTGCATTATTGTTAGTTTTATGGATAACCAACACTTGTAAAAATCTTTCAGGCCAGAAATCCTAAGAGATTTGTGTATGTTTGTCATTTGTATCGTTGTGTAGTCAGCTGTTTGCAATTTTCGGATGTTGCTCTGGATAAGAGGATCTGCCAAGACGCCAGGAATATAAATGTGAATGTATAAACATAATGTAATTTTTCCACTGGATTATTTATTGTCCTTTAAATAGAACGGTGCAGTACTCATATATCACCACCAGGGGTCAGGGTCGTCCCACAGACGCGCACAGCACCGCCTCCCCCGCTCCTCATGGACAGAGGAAAGGCTGCGGTAGACATTTCAATGGTGCAGCTGTTAACCAAAGGACCCATGTACAAACATGATCATTTTGTTTATCATAAATCACAATTCATAATCACAGTGCATCTTACTGGAATAATCAGATTTAGCACTATTTTTTCTGATAAACCAAATAGCTTAAGAATCCTGTAAGGATTTACTTACACGTCTAATAAAGACCCAAAACAAAGTGTCTAGATTTTTGTTACATCACATATTTGGTCAAACATAATTCACTAGACCACAGTTATGAAAATGATCGATTCAAATTGCTCTGGTTCTGAGTAGACTTTCAATAATATAATTAAACCTTAAAAATAAAGTAAAGGGGCCAGAAAATACATTTTAGGCTGATAAACTATTTAGCTCCCATAAAGAACCTTTTAGGGTTTTTTTTTTATTAAAAGGTTTTAACTATTTTTGTTGCAGTCACAATTAAATAAATCATAAAACATTTTTAAAAAATACTCTAAGTAGTTTTTTTTTTTAAGCTTCCTTTCATTCATTCAGGTGACATCAATCGAAGGTTTTGGTTCCTTAAAGGACCCACAACCTACATCTTCTGTTAATTATGATGTTGATGTCGCTGAAGACTATGGAAACTGAGTAATGTCTTCAGACAGACAGACAGACAGACAGACAGACTTTCAGACTGCTTTGGGGAGAAAATGGAAACCCACTCCCCATATGAGGATCTCAATGTGGAACCAATCACTGGATGTTGATATAATCTGGAAAACAGTGATGTTATGATCTGAGGATATTGGCATCTCATAAGGTATCACTCTGGCTTCTGGCACTGTTTTCTGTGTGTGTGTGTGTGTGTGTGTGTGTGTGTGTGTGTGTGTGTGTGTGTGTGTGTGTGTGTGTGTGTGTG
>JAQMCW010000012.1:8570062-8582223 GCA_030068335.1 Chrysichthys cranchii
TATATATAACATTTAAATAGACAGTCAGGTCTTGTCTGGGGTTTGGGGTGCATAGGAATGCATGTCTGAATTCCACTGAACAGTGAATGTGATTATAATACAACATTGATTCAACACTGTGTGACAAAGTGACTGTGAGTTTTGACCTTTGCCCTTATGGGTAGCTGTTGTGACAGGAGGTCAAGGTCCTCTTAGCTCCTGACGGGAGTGATGGAGGGGGGGAATGGGGTGCTGTCTACCACAGCTAGTCCAGACAGACCCCTCAAAATGTCTGGACTGGAAAGAGTAAGGGGATGTGGGGTGATGATGGATCCCCCCATTTCCAGTGTCTGACTGAGTGTATGGGTCTGCTATAGGACAAGCAGTGGGGTGCAGGGGCTAGACAGAGTGTGTGTGATCAGCATAGACAAACACATGAAGAAGGACACACACATGCACTCACCCCCATGTAATAATATAAAGATCTTAAAGGATCCCAGTGGAGATGATTCTCACAAGCACTCCATATGCCGTGTGCAGTGTACAGTTATTAAATAATAGCAGTGTAGCCTGGGTGATTGTTATAGATGTATAACTTCTATAAACAATTTAAAAAGTAAGCACTAAACAGGGAAAATAAAGAAACTAAAGAAAAACAATAGTGGTATAAAATGGTGCAAATCATATGCTATAGCCTTTTCAGTCACTGGTCATCCCAGATGGAGATTTTGGACCATCAGTGTCAAAACACCAACTGAAGGAATTGTTTTTGTGCAAGACTAATCTCTTTCCACAGTATACTTACCAAGACCTTTAGAATTTTAGTTAAAGTTAATGTTTTGGCAGCTTGTAGTGTCTCAACGTCTAAATTAGGCAAAATTTCTCTATTTTGTTCCATGAGGACCAGGCATGATCTGAATTAATTCTCTACTGTTGTTGGCAAAAAAATAAATGTCTTAAATGTGCTCAATTTCTTTGGTTTGGGTCTTAAACTCAGGGAAACACAATATGATTGATTTGGAATGAAATGATAGCCATCACAGAAAAAAAAAACTCCAATAATGGAACTGATTTCATTTCACATTTACTAAAAAGTAATTATTACTTCATCCAGTGCTTTAAAATGAAAAGAAATGCTTTGCTGGCAGATAAAAAAAAACATTGTATGTTAGATTTAAACAAACCTGGAATAAAAAAAATAATTTACAAAGTTTCTATTGCTTTTCTAGAGTAAAGTTGTACTGCTGCTCTAAGAAACAAATTCACCAGATCAGTCCCACTGATAATACTAGTTCCTAACATGCCATCTTCTAATATCTAATAATTTATAGAAAACATTTTTCCTTGACACAGAAACATTTGAACAGAGTTGAAAGTAGTGCCAACATACTGGTTATTGTGTGAAGGTCCAATCTAAGGTTTAAACAGGGGAAAGCATTCAAGGCTCCATTCATGTGATGTTTTATCATGTGATTTCTCACAACTCGTTCATAAATGAGTCAACTTTTGATTTGTCCATAGAGAAAAGTTGAGGGCATGAGGGGATGCATCTTCTTAGTATAAATGTATTCAAATTCAATCCATATTTAAATTTTAGCCTACATACAATGTAAGGGTGTCTTAATTGCAAATAAATTTGTTTCCATATCAGCTGGATTAAAAATACCATAGCCTACCCCCTAAAACCACTTTTTTTTTTAATCAGAAAGAGTCAAACATATATAGCAAAAAAAAAATCTGTGATCAAAACAAGGGGGATTAACATATTATGTAGTGAAAGTGTTGGTCATTTATCTGCAGTATCTGGTTTATCCTGGTAAGGGTCGCAATGTGACCAAAGCCTATCTCGATACTGGGAGAACTTATGAAACACCATACAGAGAGTAACCTGAGCTGAGAATTATAACAGGGAACCCTGGAGCTGTGAGACAGCAACACCACCTGCTGTTAATTGTAATTTCAACCATATATGGGTGATGCAGTTCATAGTGAAATGAGACAACATTACTCCAGGACCATAGTGCTACATACAGGACACCATAGAATTACAAAAACATGCACAACATAGGACCACAACTGTACCACTGTACCTCCCGCAGTGAGAGATGTCTGGAGTAAATTAAAATATTTAATTAGGCTATGCTATGTCACATTAGTTGGTTAATTGGCTTCAATACCTAATAGTTTCAATAAATAGCTAACTACCTGATTTATATTGGTTTTCCCTGTACTATACTGTATTTTATATACTGTGTTGTATTTTACAAACTTTTCAAATCAACAGTCAATGACAAAATACAAAAATGGAGGCATGCACTGTCATAGGCTACTCTCATCACATGGCTTGGTTTTAGGAAGGCCTGCAAACCTGCCGAAGCAGGGTTTTAGCCTATTGCTTTTTGCATGATTGGCTAATTTCGAAAGGGATTTTTAGGCCTACACATGATTGTCTCTTGTTTTACAGATTGGATGTTCTGAATTAATGAAGTCATGTTGTGACGTGTGAGTTAACTAAAGCAACCGTCAGTATATGAGTTCACATTTAAGAATCTGTCTGAGACAGAATATTGTAATATGCAGAATATAAGTGTATTACTAATTTATGGCATCTCATGCAGGCCACAAACCTGACAGCATACATGTGTTTTCTAGAGCTAAAACTTAAACGTGGCACTAAAATTTGGACCAAATCCATACAATACACAAAACTGCATTAAGGATGTTTGGTTTTGGTCTCATTCGATGACCACAGGGCAGGATTTTAGTAGTTGCATTGACCCTTGGCAAAGATGAGATGCTCCATTTTGTGCATGGCCCTTAGGTTGGACTTCTTTCAATAAATACTTTTTCTTGTGGTTATGGAGGTGGCATCTAACAATTGGTCTGTATACTCATATGCTCAAATACTGGCAAATCCTTAGAGGCTTGAAACGTTTCAGAGGTAAAGCCATAAGACTTTTGGGATGCTGTTTAAAGCCACTGATCAGGCCTGAAAGATACATGTGAATGTAAACTTAACATTTAATCATTTTATGTGTACTTGACTGATATAAACTAGTCATGTTTTTTTCATATCTAGTGATGTAGTTATTGGTGCTATAGGTGAAGAAAGAATATTAGGATTATTATACAGAAACACGTAACACCTTCCAACATGAAGAGAAATCTGTAACAAAAATTTTTTATATCATATTCGAAAGAAGCCTTACCGTTCTGTCACACTTGAAACTAAAAAACATTGAAATGACGTTTGGTGATTTGTGACACATTCTAACTGGTTTAGGGCATCGACATTCAATGACATCTTTAAAAATGGTTGTTATTATTTTATTTATTTGTAGCATGTACTTATATGTACGTGTATTATTAATCTTAATCATATTGTGCCCAACTGCCAAGTTAATCTGGAAAATGATTCATTTATAAGCATATGTACGTGAACTTTAGGCTATTTTGTTGAATCACCCCATATGCATTACAAACGTGTAATGTTTTAGTCATTTCATACATTTACTTAAAAAAAAAAATCAGTCAAACAAAAAACCCTATCTCCGCCTTTTTATGGTTAACTTCCGGTTGGATGCTGACCACGCCCCTTATAATGACGCTCCATTAATTACGCCATGTGACTTTAATCAAGCCACTGCAAAGGATTCATAACGTGTGTTTCGACCTTCACTACTCAAGCCAAACAATCATATGTATAATGGACCTGATGGCCCACATGATTTCTCTCGAGTCTGTCGAGTTGTCTGAGGACAAGTGTTTATTTGTACACCACCATCTTTATTAGCAGTACAATGTTATGCTGAGACAGTGCTCATTGCGGTAACACGCAGACTTGAAGAAAGACGAGGCCGCCGTCGCGCAGAGCTCCGGAGTGAAGCGCGTGCGCAGCCACACGTCAGTCCCCGCGCTAACAGAGACGTCTCGCGCTCCCGGCTCCGCCCCCTGCACGTTTATTCACACTCTCCTGGCAACCGGCGCGCGCTCACACAAGCGCTTTGTAGCGAGCAACAGGAGTTGAGGCGCTATGAAAAGGTATCCAGCCACTGGAACCAGACCCGGCGAGTCAAAAGAGAGGTTCAGGAGTGTATGTGTGAGTGTGTGTGTGTGTTTTGCCTCTTTGTCGGTCGACAATTCCGGCAATGACCCCCGTAAGTCAGGGCTCCTCCTCGGCGCGAAACCGTTAGCTTGTCGTAGCTAATCCTCTGTTCCGACAGGAGGCGCGCGGCTACCTGCTGAGCACAAGCCACAAAGCCCTTAATGTGGAGGCCAGGTGGTGTGGGTGGACACTGGGAAACAACAGGGGTTTCTTTACAGAGAGATTTAAACAACAAGGCACATAATCACACCAAGCCTAAAGGTTTAAACTAATAATAATAATAATAATAATAATAATAATAATAATAATACAGTCCACAAATGTATATAGCTCACCTTTCACCGAGCAAAGACTAGACAAAGACTAGCTAATTCAACTCCAAAGAACAAACAACAAGGATAATAACATAATAATATAATAATAATAATAACAATAATAGTAAACTTTATTCATTTATCACTTTGAAAATATCTGCTTTAGAAAGTATCTTAACCCTGGAAAACCAAGACCACCTTATCATAATAGGAAAATATCTCCATTGGGTAAAATGATGATACAGACGCAGTGAGCTCAACAACAGGTTTTTTTTAATTAACCCTTTCCTACGACATGTTATGAAATGGTCCTTATGAGGCCTCCAGGGATGTCCACTAATGTCCACCAACCAATGAGTGGATTGAATATAAGGATGAAATAAAAGTTAGGGTCAAATATGACCTCAGGCGTGCTCCAGGGTTAAAAAGGTTAAGCAAAATGTTTATTCTAATTAAATATACAACTACTAAATAATTAATTATACTGTAAAAGGTTGAGAATTACTACAAAGTGTGAAGTTCATATTTAACACAACAAAGAAATAATTCTGCATCATGCTAAGCAAGTGTGCTTTTCTTCAGTACAGAAAGTTGCATGTTGATCATGTAAGCACCACCAGGAGTGGAACCTTAGTGGCCAAAAAAAAAAAAAAAAAGACAAAATATGTTCAGTTTCACATAATTATACATGTTCTATGGCTTGGGATGTCACTGCATTGTTGTGGATTGTTTTTCAAATATAGCTGTGGAATGTTGATGGCTTTGAAAATGGCAACTTGCTTACTTAGCACAGAGGCTTCTGGGAAATGTAAGCTGGCCCCTTTAAAGTTCTAAATTTTATGGCTTCAAAAAAGTCGGCATATTTGAATATCAGTTGCTGATTGTAGTTAGTGATGTTCTAGCCACTCCAGTCAAAATATCCTGTATCTGCCGCTGAAGGCGTTCCGACAAATTGTCCTACAGTCTTTCTCCACATGCACGCATCATTTTTGCACACCCATAAATTCACATTTCTTCATATATTTCAGTGCTGGTGGTAGTTTCTCATAATAAGATAGACAATCAAAATATGCTACCTGTAGTTTTATGCAGAAGACATGTTCTAACAAGACAGTTTACACTATCTAAATACATGTATGCTACCTGTAGTTTTAGGTTTGAAGCATTTTATGATAGTCACAGTAACAAAGTAGCGAAAGAAGCGCAAAAAACTTTCCATATGGTTTTATGAAACCTCTAATGCACGCTACATTAGGGCAATGGTAATTGAATCTTGAGCTGAATCTGCTCACACAGGGAAGGGTTCTGGAGATAAAAGCAATTTTCACCAAGGGGGGGTGCTGTCTAATAACACTGACTATTTTAATCATTAAAGTATTATCAAATATTGGTATAAATTTATTAAATTAATTATGATAATGATCATGAAAACATTGTTGTGCCGACATCTTCCCAAGTAGCAAAGAAGGTCAAGCAATGTCATTAAGATTTAAACTGTGAATGGCGGTCTCACATACGTTTCCTTTTGAAAATACCTCAATGCCAAGGCCAATGCTTTTTATATGTGCGCTTTTTATATGTGCTATACACTGAAGACATTTGGCTAAGAGATCAAAATAGAATAGAATAGAATAGATGCTTTATTGTCATTGTGTCAGCACAATGAGATATCATTTGGGGCTAGCCCACAGATGCGCACAGCCAAAGTCAGAAAAATAATAATAAAAAAAGAGAGAGAAATTTAAAGTTACAGCGTGGTACACAAGAATATACAAGTATACAAGAATATACAGGCAGAATATTGCACTTGTCTATGAATATCAAAAGATGAATATAACACGACAGAGCAGAAATTCAGCATACATTTCCTGATATTTACTTCTAGACAAGTTAAAAGACTTAGAGCATAGCACCTTTGGTGGCAGACCACCCAAATTTAGGTGAGCAAAAGTATAGGAAACGAATCTTAATGTGAAGTAAATAACAAATAATATTTGGTTGCATATCCCTTGCATGCAATAACTGCATCAAACCAGTGAATGACTGACATCACCAAACTGCTGCATGCTTCTTCTGGGATGCTTTTCTAGGGTTGTACCATGGCTTCTTTCAGTTAATTGTTTTGGGAGGTTTCTCACTTCAGTCTCCTCTTCAAACCAAGTGCCATTACACTACCTCCACCATGCTTGACTGATGAGCTCATGAGTTTTGGCTCATGAGGCGAGCCTTTCTTTCTCCACACTTTGGCCTTTCCATCACTTTGATAGAGGTTAATTTTGGTTCCACAATTTTTGTGGCGTATCTCTGTATTTCTTTCCAGCCTGGCCTTCTGATTCTTACTGCTGAATGTTTTGCATCTTGTGGTATGGCCTTAATGTTTCTGCTCTCAAAGTCTTCTTCAAACAGTGGATTGTGATATGGAGTGTTTGTTGGTGATGTCAATAACTGTTGTTTTATCTTCACGGTTCTCACAATGTTTCTCCAATCAACCGCTGTTGGTTTTTTTGGCCACTTTGTTTGGTGCTGGATTTTAGTACACCAGTGGTTTCTTTTTTTTCAGGACATACCAAATTTTTGAATTGGCAATGTCTTGTTCTAGAATTTTCCAGATTTTCCTTGTTTTGTCAACTTAAAAATGGCTTGCAGTTCTCCCATAGACATCATGTAGGTCATATTAATCTAAATCTTCATGTAGGTTCATCCTTTTTACAACAATGCAGTCTACAGCAGTGAAACCCAGGGCTCAAACCATCAGTAGACATTCAGAGCTCTTAACTGTTTAAACAGTCGACCTAACTGGGCATGCCTGGGCAACAAGAAACACCCGTTAGTCATATGTTCCAATATTTGGATAACCTAAAGAATGGATGGGTTCACATAAAAGATGCCACCTTCGAAATTTAACACAACTAAATGTGCATCTAAATATAAGAAAATGAATGCTGAAATTTTGATCTGTCATTTCACATTCATCTTTTGATCTCAAATCCAAATGTCTTCTTCATATAGCAAAAATAAAATTGGCTTTGTCATTCCCATACTTTCTGAGGGGACTGTATAGTTCTTGGGTTTCCAGTATTCTCTGCAATATGGCAGAATATAGAATGGCTCAGATTAGCAAAATGCTTACAATGGCCTATATGGCATCAAGTGAGCAGCAGTGTGTACTTAAGCTAAAGCCATATTGAGCTTTAAACATCATACACAGGGTTTTGCAAAGTGCAGGTTAATATGCAGCTAATGTAGTCTGGGGTGATGTGCTCTAACTTTATTTTTTGAATTAGGATTTCCTTTTTCTACATAACGAATGTTGGCTGTTCTTCGGTCATGGATCACCACTCAGAATAAGAATAATTAAAAGCAGATAAAAGTAGAACAAACAGGATGCCATTTTAAAATGGTAGGAAGTTCCCGATCATTTGAGAAGTC
Organism: Chrysichthys cranchii; assembly: GCA_030068335.1. Classification (NCBI taxonomy): domain Eukaryota; kingdom Metazoa; phylum Chordata; class Actinopteri; order Siluriformes; family Claroteidae; genus Chrysichthys; species Chrysichthys cranchii. The sequence continues at coordinate 8,577,890 of JAQMCW010000012.1, forward strand.
ATGTTAAGGTTATATGTCAGAATTCAAACCTGAGGTGAGAAACACTGATCAATCCCAAGTGCAGACTGTTGATGGCAGGCAGATGAAAGAAAAAGTGCTTATCTAGACTTCATAATGATAAGAAAAAGAGCTGTATGACTATCGCATTGATGGCAGGTACTGATGAACTCTGTCCAGGTTATAGAGGAGTTTATAGACTTCTTTCAGGGTTTATAGGGCAGTTAATATGGGTAGAGCACAAGGCTGTAAAAGCAGACCATAATATCCTAGCAGAATCATATACTCTAAGAATCCTTTCCTATATATTTGGGCTTTGTGTATGATAAATATGTGAGGAGATTAAGACAGAAAAAATGTCCAAGCATACAATTTCACACATTTATACTGTATGCTCAGGATATTAATGAACATCTCCAAAAATAAGTTTACGTCATGTTGTTCTGCAATATATAATTTTTCCATCACTTATTAAACAGCATCTGACATTTCTGTTTCTAACAAAAAGCTAATCCGGTGTTAGTGTGTGTATTGTAACTAGTGTTTAGCATGCACAATGTACACTGGCCCCCCTCTCCAAAAACGTTTCTCACACACTACCAACTCCGCCCAAGTGCGCTTTCCCACTTTCCCACCCTTCGGCTCAGCACGGTTGTCAATCAACCCAGAGAGCTGGTCCAGACAGGCAATCAGTCATCAGCCATGAAAAGAGCTCTCACTTCCCTCCTTTCCCTCTTTTAACGCTCTTTGCCTTCTTTATCCGTCCTGTCCCCTCTCTTTCTGAATGGGCGTGACAGGCTTAATCTCCCACACTCCTCCTCTGAGTTCCCGCCGCTGTCTCTCTCTCCCCACCATTGGCTGCCTTAATCAGCAGTGGGGCAGACAGTACTGGCTTTTTTTTTGGTGAACACAACATCAAGTTGTCCCCCCTCCTCCTGGCTCAGTGTCCTCAGGGTCAGACCCCCCTCAGACTGGGGCCTTTTCAGCTTTGGCAAAAGGATCATGTCATGAAAGGGGCTTGATTTAGTTTTAACAGGGTGCTGTGTCCGGCCTTTAAGTGGCAAATGAATAAACATAAGATGAGAGAGGCCCTGTGGGGTGGGGAGCGGAGGGGAAGGTCCTGAATACACAGGAGGTGGGGACAGATGTATTGGAGCGTAAAAAAAATGGGGTTTGTTCCTTCGCTTCTCCCCTTCTCCACGGTATCCCAGAAGCAGTTAATTAGAGCGCTTTCTCTGCTCACATGGCTCCTGAGATCAGAGTGCTTTATACCCAGACCTCCTGTAGAGATACATTACTGTCTGGTTTCCTTACTCTTCTGAGAGAGGGAAATATTCTTCAAGGCTAGTCCATAAGAGAAATTGTTAAACCGCAAGATTCAAACCTGGAAGCTATGTGCCACATTTCTGAATGGTTTGATTATTAATCAACAGATATGGTTCATTGCAATCACAATATGCTGTAACAAAACTGAAGAATAGGCTGTGGACAAAGTAGATAATTTTGTCCTTTGTAATATGCAATTTAAACCTTGACCTTAATGACCCTTGGTCTGGTGCATGATCAAAGAGGCATGTGGCATGGCCATCTCTGACATCATCCTGTTGACCTACACATGCAGAGGTCATGAACTGTCATCCCACTCTGAGGCCAAATAGTCACTGATATTTATAGCAGAATTTTTAATAAACTGCACTGAAATACCAACCATACCACATTATCATCATGTTAATATTTAATGTTTATGGTTAAATCATTAAGTACTACTTGTCTCTAGCACTTTTTACGAGCTTGCCAAAAGCAAATATGACTGTTTGAATATGAATATGCCTTTCTTGCACTCTTCAAATTCTGCCTGCATATATTAATTTGCTTTGAGATTACACATAATCTAAAGAAATACAATGAAATTTGTGCATTTTACTCTCATAAACAGCCTTCTCACAAAGTTAAATATAATGGCACATAAAACTAGACAGTAAGAACTTTTATTTATAAAACTATGGGTATGAGTGAAGACAGAAACAGATTGTACTTTGTTGTTAAAAAATAAATAAATTGTATCTCATTCAAGTTAAGAAAGATTATTTCTCTACAAGGTTAGAAAATGGATTTTTGTATTAATAAACTGAAATCAGTCTAATCGTTGCAACATGAATAATATACTGATAACAAATTGATTATGCATTAATGTTATACTTAACTGATTATTCATTGAACTTAAATTGCATGAACTGTACAATTACAACTGTAGGGAAGGTTTAAATAGAAATTTATACAGAGAAAAAAAAATGAATGAAATGTCTGTTGTAATCACACCAACTTTTAGCTTTCACGTAATATTGGTATAAAGTAATCAGTTGTGTATTTTATTGCATTCTTTTAGCTACTTAGTACAATAAGTAGCTTTCTGGGTTTTGTATTCTAAATATATAAATGTATTCTATATCAACATATGACAGCATGGCTACAGTTTACAACACATGAACGAGAAATGTCTCATCACCTGCTAAGCACTACAAGGACATAGTCAGTTTCAACCCCTCAAATTCAATGCCATGAAAAAGAGACAGTAGGCCATTTCCCTCTTAAAATCTGCTTAGTAAGAAGGAAAGTTAGAATGAAATACTGAAAGGGGGCAACTCTTCCTTTTGGCTGGGATCCACCTCTGTGTATGAATTAACATTTTTAAACACTTCCCTTTCCAACACTACTGCACTTCAGTGTTTGATGGGAAAATCTAGGTGTGATGTGCAGAAACAAACAAACAAACAAAAAACAACTTATGATTTTCTGTACATACACATATAACATAATATATGCAATAGTCAATATAATAAATGGTCATAATATCAAATTATATAATAAAGATTCGTCTCTGATACTATTTTGGAGAACAAAGTGTGGTCATGGGGTTCACAGAGTCAAGGCTGACAGCCTGCAGGTCTTCCAGGATTAGCTCTGTTCCACAGTGAATCGTGTTTCCGTCCTGTGAAATGCAGAGAAACTGTAGGTCGCCTTCCAAACTGAGCTGTCAAGTCATAGTGGTGTTTTTGCGCCACCTTGTGGCCCTTAGCCGTTATATTGGCTACTATAGCCGTATTACTCAAGATTTACTTTTATTCAAAGCAAAACTTTTCAAAAAATCGACTTGTAGTCCACAATCAATTACAAGAAGTTACCAACCAACTGACACTAATGCACAACTTAGCTTAAACTTCATTTAAAAACGTAAACAAATTTAATTTAGAGTTGCACTGCCATTGTGATAAAATTTGAAAATAAACCTCAAGACAAATTTCATTTCATTTCAAATCAGAAAAAAACCCTCATATTATAAATCTAATTTTCACTGACATTGTTGCGAAAACAACTGCAGTGTGTGTTCTTTTTTATGACTGTAAGAGATCCATCATCATGTCTACAAATTACTTTTCATGTCATACATTTTTATTTACATCTTCAAAGCAGGCCTAAACATTACAAATCTCAGAGGTCTCTTTCATTCATCTAGCCAGCCACTGTATAGAGACTGAATGAAGTTTTAAGCAAACTTGAGAAGTTCTTTTAAAGAGGAAACCAAGTTCTAACAATTTTACATACGTATTATAAGTTTATTTTCATGTGAAAAGATGACAACTTAATTTTATCACTTAAAAGGATTTACTTTTTACTTACTTATATTCAAGTACAACAAAAAATAGCAACTTTTAAACTTTTACTTGAGTACAAGTTGTGGCCGGACACTTCCACTTTTAATTAAGTAAGATATTGAGACATTAACCGTATTTTCACTTGAGTATAATTTCTCAGTACCTTTTCTACTCATATGTGTATGATACCTTATTGGCCTTTCCAGAGGCAATCATATCTAATTGCAGCATTGTGGCTTGGATGAATACAGGTGACATCTCAGTGTTTTGCAGTGTAAAATAAATGTATGCAATTATGCTTCTAATCATGTTAATTCAAAGTTACCTAGCAAGCGAGAATTACTTTCTATTTACATTTAAATGCTTTATGATAAAAAATAGAAGCTTAAGATAGAAGTGACAACAGTGAGCTTTTGATATAGAACACTTTTTTCCCAACTAGAGATAAGATAATGAGCCTAGAAATTTCTATTTTGTAATAGCTGTTGTCCAAAATGAAATCTTAACCAAAAGTGTCATTATTAAAGCAATAAGAATTGTTTGGCCATTGCCAAACAATCTTTAGAAAGCACTTTTAATGAAAGATCTTCTTTCATTATCATCTTGATAGGGCTGCCACAAACGATTATTTTGATAGTCGACTAGTCACCGATTATTTTTTGCGATTAGTCGATTAGTCGACTA
>JAQMCW010000012.1:8596505-8616938 GCA_030068335.1 Chrysichthys cranchii
GTGGTAAATAAAAGTGTGACTGTTCATGGAAGACACAAAATTGTCTGGGTGACCCCAAACTTTTGAACGGTAGTGTAGGTATGTCCAAACTTGTGTCTGTATAAATTTTTTTGGTACTGTATAATTGTATTATATACATGTATAACAACGCATCATACAATTTTTTTCATGAGAACCAGAATCCAGCCAGACAAGTAAAATAAAATAGTGAGAGTGGAATGAGAATAAAATATCTTTGTCTTACCCTTTCCCCAGGAAAGGCAATCTCAGGATTTGAGGTGATGGCGATTTTGGCCAGTGCTTGTGCTGCTTTGATTTTACCTACATTTGTGCCTTCTAATGCCAGCGGTAACAATGCCTGCATGATAATAAAGATGTTTTGATCAATATGTAAATAAACATTACAAATAGTACTAGGTACAATTTTAGAAGGACTTCAGTATTTTGGTTTTGCTTGGAGTGGGGCATCTTCTTACTTTTCCTCCACCCTGTGCCACTACCATTCCCCGGTCCTCTTGGCGTTCCACTAGAGCCAGGAACACCCTGACAAGGAGAAGTGACCGATATTAACATTCCAATCAAATCATGATCAATAAATATTCATATAAACATAAACAAACATAAAATATAAACATACGCACCTGGCAATACATTCTCTGCATGTATCAGTGAGAGCAGGACTTTCCTGTTTAACCATGCATACCAAAGCTGAAATCACTCCAGTCTCCAAAAGCTTGGCCAAACGCTTCTCTACAAAAGGCTGAGCATCCTGCAGACCAAGACACCAGACCACCATTAATGACTTCTCATTTCTCATACCTGAATGACAAGCATTACTGATGTAGTTTGTATAGGCCTAACGTGCTGTTGTATGTTACCTTTGGATGCTCCTCTGGTACGTGCTGTTTGGCATATTTGGCCAGTTCTACCAACTGAGGATCAGGCTTCTCGAGGTCATAACTGTTGGTGCAGTTTACCAATGTAGATCCAATGGCAAACAAGACGGTTTTATCTTCAGACTACAGAAGGTGGGAGAGAATGTGTGTGGGAGTGAATGAGCTGGGATGGTATAAAGGATTTACATGTCATAACATTCCTCTTTTACTGATGAACAGGTGCCTATAAATGTGCAGAACAACAGATGGCCTACAGTCAGAAATTACAGGTGCTCCCCGAGTTACGATGACCTGACTTACAATTTTTCGAAGTTAGGATGACGATTGTGATCCGCTAAAAATTGTAAAGTATTTAGAAAATATTTAAAAATCCACAGGCAGGCATCGCAGGCAGGCCAGCGTAACAGTGTTTGACTTATGCAGACGTTCAGATGATGCCCGGAAGTACACAGCCAACACCCGGAAGTTCATGGATGATGCCCAGATCACTCACCTTGCACGATGTCTCTCTCACTCCCACAACTCACAGAGTTAACTTGTGTATCAATGTATTGTACAGTGCATTACCACGGTTTTTTTGTGATTATTAATGGAACAGCTTCAGCAGCAGCTGTCTGTAGCCAGAGCTCAGTATTTTTGTAGCGGGGTGTCGCGGCTGTACAGAGCTCAAAGACACAGTGCTGCTGCCTCCACCAGGTGCGGACCTCTGTGTGTGGTCTTCTACAGGAAAACGCTCCTGGGTAGGCTAGGCTAAGCTAGGCTAAAATACCTAAGCTATTCTAAGTGGCGCAACACAGTGGTTCGACATACGATATTTACCACTTACGATGGGTGTGGCAGAACGCATCTCCATTGTAACTTGAGGACTACCCGTATATATTCACAGGCTACTTGATACTACTCGATAAACCTGTAGCTCAGAGTTTACACAGAGTTGTTCGTTTATTATATATACCTTCACCTGCTTAGTTTCTCATAAGGTGCTTGATATGCTGTGTGTATAAAACAAAAAACACCTTGAAATGACACATCCTGGATATAAATTTTGGTCACATAGCAACACTTTCATTGACTACACAGAGAAATTTTCACAAAGCATTAGTGCTAGCTGGCATATGACAAACAAGAACAAGCCTTTGTGACTTTTGTGTCATCTTCCCTTACGCAGAACAAGTTTTGTCTCTGATTGAATTACATTTGTCTGCTGTTTTGCAAGTTTTGTATTTACTTTAGCCAGCTGAAACATGGCCTGAAGGGCGCTTTTATCTTCCACCAAGTCCTCCTTTACGTCAGCATCAAAGGTGAGGTAGGCCAGGCCTTCGACAGCCCAGCGCCGAGACGTCGTAGGAAGAGAATCGTTGCATAGCCACCTGTAAAAAATAACATGTTAAAGAAGAGTATGGGGCTAGTTATCTATTGTATGCACTTTCATCTATATGCATAATATAATGATTATTATACAAATGATAAAATGTAGTGCTCATTCATTCAATGTACTATTTGTCATATTGTTCATATCCAAACAAATAATCTATGGAAGAATTGCCAACATAAACAAAGTATGAATTACTGTATCTGGAATCATTATTGTGGAAAGCAAACTACTCTAACAGTCATGACCAATATATCCCAACCCTAGGTCAAAACTCCTTCCACCTCTCCGATGGCTCAAAAACATAAAAACATCTTGTAACTTCACTCCTACACAAGCTGAGCTGATTGCCAAGTGTGCACTTGTGTTTGCTCAAAATGATTCCCTGGAAAATAGTTCAATATTGCAAAATACTGCAAAACTCCAGACTAAACGACCATCCCGATATCTGTTCTTATCAGTTGTCATATGTTTGGAAATAAGAAACATACTTCCTGCACTGCTTGGCAAGTTTGAGAGTTGACCCCTCCGCAAACTGCTTCATGCTGAAATCTGTGCCTCCGGCTGAGCCAAGTTTACACAACCCCTGCAAAACACCACATAGTTTCCATATTCAAAATACAACAATGACCCAGTGTACTTGGTATCTGATTACTTGTGATCGGCTCTCTGAAGCACATATGGAGTACAAGTGTTCGTGTTTGTGATGGAAATTAATGTTATGTGATGACTAGCACTAAAAGAAACAGTAATAGAATGAATGTGATGGAAATTAATGTTTAAAATATTGTTTTCAGATGGTGAGACAGACCACTTAATTCAACAAACAGAAAGAAACATTCATTATGGCACTACTCGTAGCGACACTACCACATATCTGGGGAACGAGGGACACGGGCATCAAAGCCATACGGTGGTTCTGACAGAGCGAGCCAATGCCATGGTCCAGTGTGACCCATTTCCATGGTCCAGTCTGACCCATTTCCATGGACGACTAGAGGTACATAGGACCATGTTCATGATGAGAAATATCAACGCAAAGACCCTTGTGGGCCGTATGATTATCATTTGGTGGTCACTCGGACTAACGCTGGGACCCCTAACAAGGGTAATCGTTTTTCCATGAATAAAAACGCAGGAGTAAATTCTGCCAGGATGTCTATTAAGTCAGTCCAGAACAGTGAGGACGGGGGCTACTGGTGTGCCATTGAAAGATCAATCCTGATGAAATTCCAGATCGACCCCCTAATCCAGGCAAAGACTATGATCCACCCTTTGATGGTGAAGACAATGATCTATCCAACCTGTAAACTGAGGACATTTCGTTACGTCTTAGAAATATTTTTCATAAATATTTAGGCTTGCCATAGGTGTCTAGAGGTCTTTCCTCTCACAAAAACAGCCTTAGCTCACTTCATCCTCAACCATTGAGTTGAATCGTAACGGAATGTTTCGGTCCAAGTCTGACCCTTGCATTAATTTGTGTCATGGTTATCTTAAGGAGATAAAAAGGAGGGAAATGTTATGGAAATTATTGTTATGTGATGAATAGCACTAAAAGAAATAGCCATAGAATGACTGTGATGGAAATGAATGTTCTGATGTCATATTATCTGCAATGAGTTGTTTAACGCATCTGATGTCCTCTAGCTGCTCTGTGTAATCTTAGTGTTGCATGTCCTTCTCTGCACAAGAAGTAACTGTACCCAGATATGGATGTTGCCTGTGTCTCTTGAGATTAACTGAGAGCTGGATGTTCTGATGTTCAGATGTGGCTTTCTCTTTAGGGCACAGCAGTAAAACTGGAAAAACAGTTCTGTGCAGATATATAAGGTATGCCCCACAGGATTGGGGCAGCTTTTTCCATGCTCTGCTTTCTGAATGCATGACTATATGCTTACTCTTACAGATTAAACAATGACAAGTTTCGACTCTCATGGATGCTTTTAATAAAATTTCCACCACAGTGTCAGAAGAAGCCCTGTTACAAGGCATGTATCGTTTAGCAGAAAACCACGTGACTGATGACAGCCGAAGCCTCAGTTTGTTTGGTACACGTCAGTGTTTCATTATCGCACTCCTAGTGCCATCACACAAGCACTGAACCTTTTCTATTGTGCAGACACCATTTTATTGTGTAGACACAAATTATACAAAGAGAGAAAGAGAGACAGATCGAGAGGGAGAAAGAGTGAAAATAAAAAGAGTGGATACCAAATAAAGATGCACATAAAAACAGAAGTCACTGTAAAATCTAACTCTGTGCAAAGTACATGCACATAATGATAATGCAAAGCGGCAGAACACTGATTTGATGTAGAAATTAAAACATGCTGTACATTTCTCTCAGCAGTAGGTGTCACTAGTGATCTCTGTTTAACGAGATGACTTCTGAGCCTTAGTAAATCCCAACCAAGGCTTTGTTTGTAATTCACTGGTCACGGGGTTTTCTGTTTAAAAACGGTACACGTCTCGAAGTGGAGCTTCATCTGATGCACACCCTTATACTCGACACATTTATGTACTCCATTAACCTCTTCATGTTTGATAACATACATACATACACTTCCCTCTGAAAATACTGGAACAGCAAGGCCAATTTGTCTGTTTTATTGGCATTTGGGTTTGAGATCAAAAGGTGCATGAGACTATTTCCAGATATTTACATCTAGATGCATTACGCAACATGGACCATATCACCTTTGCAAACCACAAAATTTTTAGGTGAGCAAAAATACTGTCTCAAAGTGAATAACATTTAATAGTTGGTTGCTTGGTGTCATGTCCCTTGCTTGCAATACTCTGCATCAACCTAGTAAGCCAGTGACCCATTGATGTTACCTATTCCATGTACGGTGTTTGGCAGACACCCTTATCCAGACTTACATAATTGCTTTTAGTCATCTCATCTCTTATTTTCCAGACCACTTATCCACTGCGGGCAGCAGAGAAGCTAGAGCCAATCTCAGCTGACTTCAGGCACAAGGTGGGTTACACTTGTACCACAACTTCTTTCAGCTGTTTGGGTTTTTTTTGGGGGGTGGAGGGGTTGGTTGTCCTACTATTATGAGTGAAAGATCAGTAAAGATTAGTGAGCCCTATTTCAGCAGCAGCCATGTAAGCCCAAGCTAGGACACTACCTCCACCATGCTTAACTGATGAGCTCATGTTTTGGCTCATGAGCAGATCCTTTCTTTCTCCACACTTTGGCCTTTCCATCACTTTACTAGAGGGTGATCTTGGTTCCACAACTTTTGTGGCTCATCTCTGTATTTATCTGCCAATTCCAATCTGACCTTCAGGTTCTTACTGCTGTCGAGTGGTTTGCATCTTGTGGTATGGCCTCTATCTCTCTGCTCTCAAAGTTTTCTTTGCACAGTAGATTGTGATACCTTTGCCCCGGTCTTGTGAAGGTTGGTGCTAGTGTTGCCACAATTACAGCCAATTTCATCCTACAAGAGAACAATGACCCAAAGCACTGCTCCAAATTATGGAAGACCTATTTAGGGAACCAGCAGTAAGATGGAATTCTGTCTATAATGGATTGGTCAAGGCAGCAAATGAATTCTAACCTTACTGAGATGTGGCAAAAGCAGCTTGACCTAGTGGTACGAAAATGAAACTGACGCAACTTGTGGGAGGTCCTTTAGGAAGCATGGGGTAGAATTTCTACAAATTACCTCAATATATTGATAAACTGTAACTTTTGTGCAGTAGTGTACAGTCAATTACAGGATTATTGGTACGCTTCAAGAAAATAGACAAAAATGACTGTAAGAAAAAAAAAAAAAAAAAAAGAATTGTACACTACAATTCACTTTTCCTCACAAAAACCCTGAAGAAACTACTTACCTTTACCATAAAGACAATGATACTCATATTGCTTTAAAAATAGCACCTAAAGCATACGTAAGCACTACCGAAGAAATATTTTTGTTTGGGAAAAAATGGTTTTCAAGCCAGACCATATACAGTGGTACCTCAGAACTCGGATTTAATCTGTTCCGAGCTCGGGTTCGAATCCTAAAAAGTTCAAGCTCTGATCAAATTTTCCCCATAAGAAATCATGGAAAACCAATTAATTGGTTCCCGGCCCCAAAAATTACACCTAAATATGTTTTTTTAGCATTTAAAATACAAAAAGAACAGGATAAAACAAGAAGAAGAGCATATACTAAACACATCTAAGCACATTTATCAAAACAGTGATTTGTAAAGTGTTCATTTTTATTATTACTCTGTAACACTTTGTTTCCGCTGAGAGACGTGCCGCGTGACTCATTTCCCCTTGCGTGCTGTCAGGAATGTAGGGTGTGCGCTGACGCATGCGCAGATGGGAGACCGAAGTAAGATTCATACTGGTTTTAGTAGCAATCACGGCAGAGGTACAGGCAAACGGCAGGCAAAACAGGTGGTCAAAACACTCAAGGGAATACCCGAACGGCAAACAACACAACAAGGGCAAAGGTTATAATCACAACAACCAAATGGATAAAAAAAGGGTCAAAACCAGCGAGCATAAACAGACAATAATCAAGGCTTGGCAATAGCACGGGGAATTCAGTCTAAAGCTTCGCACCTTGGTGTGACTGAGCAAGTCTCTTTAAAGTCTGTCTCATTAGTTACCAAATGCGTACCACCTGTAGTATCCCACGTAATGCTTGGTCATGGCGTGAGTCTTAGCGCATGTGCCAGTGGCGCTGTGGCAGAGTGTTCTTGGAGCGGCGCGTGTCCTCCAGACTGCACCGCTATCATGGATACCCAAAATGGGTGTGTTAAAAGGGGGCTCCGCGCAGGCAGATTCATGACATGTACAAGTTATCTTAGGTCCACGGTTCAACTTCTGAGATTCAGATCGAGTTCAAGGTCATTTTTTTTTAGAACTGGTTGGTTCGACTCTTAAGAAATTCGAGTTCTAATGAGTTCGAGTACTGAGGTACCACTGTACTTAAACTATCACTTGCTGCATGCATTATACCTTTTATGTATTAATTGCATTTTATTCATTATTCTAGAGTTGACTGTACCCATACACTTTACTTGAAGGTTGAAGGTGAAATTTTAGAAGCGATTCAAAGCAATAATACAAATCCAATCTGACTTGTATACTTAATTTATCAATAGGGATTAATAAGAATTTACTGTCTTATGTGAACTGCTAATGTACAAAAAGAAGTCTGCACAAAGCTAAACTGAAGCATCCCTTACTTGTTAGCTGGCCTTGTAGCTCCAGTGCAAAGCTAAATAGGCAAAATTTAGAACACATGACGTTTACTAGCTGATTTGGGTTTATTATATGAAGGTACATTTGGGTGTACAAATAGGAATATTATTGCAATCTTTTATTATATTAAGACACCCTAACCCACCAATGTGGCGTCAGTGAATACTCACCACTAGTGCTCGCACCCGTATCTGTTCATTTTCACTCTTCTTGTAAAGGTCCTTCAGCAGTGCCACTCCGTTGGCTGTGATGAAGGACGCTCTCTTGGCCTTGCCCGCAGCATGAATGAGTGCCTCCACTGCTACCTGCTGATGGGTGACATTCTCAGAAGCACACAAAGAAATGACAGCATCCATCATGCCTGGCATCTCCAGTGTACGATTTCCCACATCGCTGGGGCCCTGCAGCAGCACTGACACCGTCTGTATTGCACGCAGTTTGCTTTCCAAGCCTGGGCCCCCAAAATGGATCCTGCACAGAAAACACATTGCTAGAAGTTACCCTTTTTTCATGATGAGAAGTAAAGAATATATATCTTGCTCTCTTTATCTAATTTGCCTCACTGGATATACTCACTGAATATATTCCTCACACAACTTGTTGAAGTTCTCCCTCTCCTTGTCACTCTTCAGATCATCATATAACTTATTAAGCAGGACTGAGCAGTTCATAGGAGTATTGTCAGTGAGAGGTGGCCCATCTGTTATCTCAGGAACTGTCCCTCCCACTTCCAGAATCTTTTTCAGACCTGTGGGGAAGACAGTTGGGAATAGATGCACATGAAACTCCTCTGTAATTTTTGAGAGAATATCCTTGATAGCAGATCATACTAATGCTGCACTGATTTGCACATGTTGCACTCTGCCGCAGGCTGGCTAAACGTAAACCAGATGTTGTGCACCTGCTCACCTTGATCAATGACCCACAGGCTGAGGGAGTTGTCTGGGTTTTTCTGAGATTTCCGGGGCACCTGTTTGACCAGGAGGTTGATCGCACTGTCACGTCCAGGTCCAGACACATTTGATGCAGGCAGCATGTCGAGAAGATGGCGCAGCATTGAACGTAGCTCGCGGGATGGCTCTATATCACAAAAACATGTTTAAAAAACAAAAAACAAATAATATTCCTACATAGGCACCCACTCATATACTGTATATTGCTGATGATACTGGAGAATAAATGTGAGATTAAAAAGAGAAATCCATTATTTCACTACAAAGCCCAACACCAAGCACAGATCAAGACTCATATGCCAAGATATAAAATGTGAGAATGTAGTGTAAAGAAACTACAGGTGTAAAGAACAAAAAATGCATAGCATTGTTGGCTATGATTTATAATGTACTATAATAAGAACAGCTGCATAAATCACATAAGCACAAATATAACTGATAAAAAACCTTTGTTTTCCTTGTTACTTGATAGTGTCATTAAACCCTAGAATAATTTTAGAATAAAAATAGTAGTCCTGCCAAAAAAGCAAATACACTGCAGCATATACAGTGCATTCAGAAAGTATTCAGACCCCTTTCAATTTTTCACCATTTGTAATGTTGCAGCCTTATGCTGAAATCAATCAAATTAATGTTTCCCTTATGAATCTACACTCAGTACCCCATAATGACAGCACAAACACGGAATTATAGACTTTTTTGCAAATTTATCAAAAAAGAAAAACTGAAGAATCACATGGACATAAGTGTTCAGACCCTTTGCTCAGTACTTAGTAGAAGCACGGTTTTGAACTAATACAGCATAAGGCTGCTACATTACAAATGGTGAAAAATTGAAAGGGGTCTGAATACTTTCTGAATGCACTGTATAAAACATCAAGTGCTTAAATATGCATTTCTTAGATGAAGCCAAGCTTAAAGGAAACACTCCAGCATTTTCCACATCTCTTCTATCTCTAAACTCACTCTAATCTGCAGCATGTGTAATTATCAAGCATAAGTATATCAATACTATAATTGTATTAAGAAAACTGTCTCCTCAAAATTAATGAACACTTTTGTGAGCATGTATTTTTGTTGAATGCCTTCAAAAAGTGTCTCAGTTCCCTGAAATTTCCAGGTTAGGTTTCTGGAATTATATTTGATTGCTTTATTGTTGGAATTGTTGGAAAGCTGGATAAAATTACAGAAGAACAGATTAAGAATAGTTTATTGTTTATACAGTCCTCTCATGTCTCACTAATCATACTGTAATGTGAGAGTGTAAAGATTGTAGATTTGAATTCGTGTTACATACTATTTTTTAATAAGTTTAATGAATAAGAATATACATTTTTTAATTTGTTTTTTTTTAAATAAAAAAAAAAAATCACATATACAAGATGTAATAATTTGGATAATTTAAATGCAGGTGTATATGAGGAACGTTTAATCATAATGCCCATCTACCACCCGGTTCAGGAACCTCACCTGGCAGTACAGCCTCATCCTTCCCTCTGACTTCCTTATTCATTCCCTGGGTGAGAGCCTCAAACATGACCTGAAGCAGGTGACAGGCTGACAGAGATACAGACGAATCTGTAGAGCCCATGACACCACACAGCCTATCCATGCCCACTTCGTTTACAATGGCCACTGTCTGTAAGCAAAGAGGGATTTGCATTAGCAACTGCTGTACTTATCTACAAGCTATCTGGGGCGTGGATGGATTTGAATGAAGTAATGTGAAACTGCCAGCTCTGGCATGTTTCACAAAGCACCTCACCCTGGACTGGTGCCCTGTGCACAGGCCAACCAGAGTTCTCAGTGCTGAGAGAACAATGTCCTCCTGCTGAGAATCCAATAGTTTCTGGAGGAGCTTCACACCATCGTTCCTGAAGATTTGCTCTGCTCCGGCGTCTTCACGTGAGATCACCACCAGATTCTGCGCAGCCTGGGCAAAACAGAGAATTTTTGCACCATGGAAGTCAAGGTAATGTCAACCTGTATGATGAATGCCTTTTGAGTGACAAATAATTCATGAGTTATGAGAACCTTCTGTCTGTCTGAAGCTGGAGCAGAGTTGTCCAAGAGGAGTTTGAACATCTGCTGAACGCGGGAGTCTGTGGAAGAGAGCTGCACAGCCTAGAAGAATGAAAGCAAGTTTTAGCACCATGCCACCAAGCCTTAAACAGTGAGAGAAAGACAGTGACATAGGGCTGTTTGTAGGCTATAGTGCATTACAGCTATACTATCTTCACCGTTTTGTGATTTGCCCTTTCAGTTATTTGTCAATGCTAGTCTCCATGATCCTCTCCCAAATACACCGAGGTGGCGGTTCAGGTATATCCATCTGTTGATATGAACAATTTGCCTCTTCTTTCTATTAATTACCCTTAATTAATTAAAAACCCTTAAAGACTTCCCTTTCTTTGGTAGAGGAAATGGGGATGAAAAGGATACAGTCAGTAATCATGCACAAAGCATGGTATGGAAGGTTTACCTGATAAAAGCATCTTGCCTGCATAAGCAAAGCATATTTTCAAATGAGCGACAGAGCAATAAAACTCGATGTGGCATGCTGTTATAGGGAGATAATCAGCGACAGGGTTCTAATGCTATTACCACCTTAAAGTTGATTTTTTTTTAATAATAATACATCCCAGAGTTTTATTCCTCTCACAAAAGTTCACCAAAATTTACAATTTTTAATTCGTTCATGAAGGACACATCATAACTTTTATTAATTTATAGTTAATAACAATGTTGTGAAACATCCTCAGAACACGCTATTTCCTGTCATCACTTACACCTATCACTTATTATAGCAGCTATAAACAGTCATGCCTTCACCTTCTCTAAGACACAAAAAATGCAGCTTGGTACCTTTTTGGCAGAACACGTGTAGGAATGTCTTTGTGCTTAATGTTGACTGTTACAAAGCACTGACACTGGAGACTCCATCCATAACGGTTAAATAAAAATCTTCATACAGAAACTTATAATGATAATGCATATACTTTTTTTTGGTTTAGATAATGCAGAGTGTTTGCCATACAAGTTCCTGTGAATGAGTTATTACTGTGGATAGGATAACATATTAGGCTTCACTATTCCCAGAGTACGCTACTGTCTCTCAACAGTATTGTGGTAAAAGATAAGAGATGTAAGTACAGTATTGTTGTGTAAGTACAGATAATGTTTACCCAATAAACTGACAATTCAGTGTATAGTGGTACCTTGATAGACGACATTAATTCGTTCCAGGACAAGGACGTATGTCAAAAGTGTCGTAAAACAAATTGAATTTCCCCATTAAAATGAATGGAATTACTAATAATTCGTTCCAAACCCCCAACAAAACACACCAATTTCTTTTGTTATGTATTTTTAAATAAGAGAAATGTACTATATAAATAACAAATAATGTATAAAACAATAATGAAACATAAAAGTGAATGTAAAGAAATAAACTGGTTTTATTAAGTGCACTTTACCTTGAGGACCACAAGAAGCGATGATGGAGGCAGAGCAGTGAGGTGTAGGACGGACGTTGGTGGTGGGAGGAGGAACAGATTGTCAGAGGAGGTTTGTTTACATTACATACTTCGCCAACTGAACACTTGCAATGCGCTTACAGAACATTGCTAAATTTATTCTACACTTTACGTATTGCTCAACTTATGCTACTCTTTAGCGCTAAACTTAACTTAATGGTAGAATTACTCCACCTGTACTCCTTGCACAAGTCCGTGACGCACACACCTTGAGCATGTTTTTCAAAGATTTCCCGTTTTATATCTAAGGTAAGTGGCCTCTTCTTCTTCTCAGAACCAGCCTTGCTCCACACTTTCTTAGGACCCATGATGAAAATACAGGGTACAGTACAAATAAAGTTCCAAAACGGCACAAAGAACACAAAACGAAGCGAGAAATGCTGCAGTGATGCTTAGTCAGCGAGCTCGACACGTGATCTGTAGGTTGGCTCGGGGCAGACTGGGACATGGGAACGCGTAATGGCGGCGGGCCGCACGAAACGTGATGAAATCTCCAATGTCGTATCACAAAAAACTGTCGTATCACAGGGCAAAAAATAGCCCGACGTCAACCTTGTACCTTGGAAATGTCGTAACCTGGGTCGGTCGTAAGTCAAGGTACCACTGTATATACATATGCAGAAGGAACCATTCCTGGGTAAATATTAATCACAGTAGCAATAAGCCAAGTTTGTGTAGTATGAATGTAAATTATCTCACCTTCTGCTGGATCTCAGCACTGAGTTGCCTGAGCAAATCTTGAAAAGCCTTATTCTTGGGCTCCAGCTGTGCACATCTCTGTGAATCAAGGAAGGCTTGATCCAGCTGTCCAAGCTTATGCAAAGCCTGTGCACGCCGGAACCGGGCCTTGATGTCACCTGGGTCCGTTTCGAGTGCTGGTCAAAAACACACTACTAGTTTAGGCTCTCAACTTTCAGAACAAGGAGAAGCAAGGTCTCTTACAACATTTTTGCTTCTAAATTTGCTTGGGACTCCATCTATGGTTATCCTATTCGACTTGTGCATCATGGCGATTGTGCTTGTGCAATGTTTTAAGTGCAGTAATTATGTTAGAGATTATGTTGATTCAAGGATATAAAGTGATTCTGTTGATCTAATATCTTCATACATCATGCATTCCTGAGTTATCAGCCTTGTTTCACTGCAAAAATCTAAATCATATGGCAGGTGACCTTTTAACAGAACCTTGCTGGTGACATCCTGTCTTAATAAAAATAAAGTGTGTCGACAACTAATGAGCAGGCATTACTAATTTGGAACAATATAATTAAGTATGGCATGATCATTGTGTTGTGTCCACCAGAAGAATACTGCATGTGGTCGGGGGCTACGCAGATAAGCTTTTCTGTAGAAAAAGAGAGTGAACTGATTCTCATCTTGGAATTAATTATGCTGATATATTGTAGTCACTTAAAGTGAGCCATGACATCATTTGTAAAAAGAGACCCCCAAGTCACATACTTGGCACGTATGGACTCAGATGCAGACAGTATGCAGACTTAACAGAAGTGGACACAACTAAATGATCTCGTTCCCATGCATTGCAGGTCCATTATGTAGGATTCAACCACTTTAATGCCCCTTCCTTACCCATCCCTTTTTAGGTGCATATTAGAACTTACAGTGTTCAGCAGGTGCCTGTATCACACTCCCTTGCGTTTTCCATGCCAAGTTTTTCAAACTTTGGTTGCTCAACTTGTTAGCCAGCACCATCCAACACTGATTCCTCTTTTTTCTTCTTCCTTGTTTTCCTTTTATCTATTAGTTGTCTTTCCTGTGCTTCCTTTCAGATTCATGCCACTTGTAAAAACGTGAAACGTGAAAAGCTGCTCTTTAGAGGTTTGTCCATTCTGGGTTACCGTAGGGACACAACATGGCTGCTCCTTAGAGGTGGACCCTCTCCCTATGCTGATATAAAGGGCTCATTCTAATCTCACCAAAAACACAAGGAATCATATTTACAGCTGACTACACACAAAAGAAAACATACTTATAAATTCCCCAAGTACATTATGGAATCCATTTCTGCAAAAAGATGCCCTCAAAATCCTACTAAGTGGACCTTAAATACGCTGTGGCCAGGCATTATTTTTATTACCAAGTGACGTCACTGGTGGGGCTCTGAAACTTTTTGCCTATAGACTGGTGTACCTCTGCTGGCATCTGCCTTGGCCTTGTTGTAGTCATTCAGCTTGAGGTAGCAGGCACATCTGTTTCGGTACAGCACAGCGCTCTCACACTCACTCGCACTCAGCTTCAGAGCTTTGGTGTAGCAGCTCAGAGCTCCCTGAACATCACCACTTTTAAACAAGTTGTTTCCCTCTTCTTTCAGTGCTAACGAGTCCTGAGTCATCTAGAAGAGGGAGAAACAGAGCAAAACATTGACTGGTGACTTAATTTAATGGACATGAAGCTGGAGTGGGTACTGCTCAGTGTACAGGTTTATCAACCTACCTGCAATGTCAGAAATGAAAGTAGGAGTGATAAACTACCTTGTTTGTTTTCTCTCCCTTTGTCTTTCTTTGTGAAAAAGGAATGGTCCACCTTTACCCCAACCGACTAGCTACAGTTTGTTTCCCTTTGTCTAAGAGTGTATTTAAAGGCTGGCTAGGTCTTGTTTTTAACCTTCCTTGTTATACCTTCATATAATGTTTGCAGTTAACACCAGGTTATGTAGTCACTGTAAATAACGGTGCATGTTAACTTAAGTACTTTGTTGATCTGTCCATAAGGCATTCATTCACCTTACCTTTCTCTGCCTTTGTGTGCTGCTTTACACGGTCTTACATTCAACAGTCTCGCACCATGAGCCCACTATAAATTTTAAAATAATCACTAAGTTATCTTATCATAACATATCCGAACTATGCTTTATGTTGTCGGTCTTCTGGAGCATTCCGTAATGCTTAATTTATTTATATTTTTTTCCCTACCCGCATTGCTACAAACACTATGTTTTATGGCAGAATTGGCTACAAGGAATGAGTGAGTTAACTGCTAACCAATCATCATGCAGAAATCACACGATATTAGCCAATAGGAATGTGGAAGGCGGGATTAAGTGAATACAGGTGGGAAATTCTCACTTCCTGGATTCCTTCCTAGGGTGCATGTTGATGACGTTTTACTCCAGACCCGCCCTCTTTTCCCTGTACAGTATTACCATAAAAGGCGGAGTGCACGTGGAGTTTACAGGGATTCTGTCCTGTTATGGAGGGGTTGTGCAGCAGGCTGTCTTGATAAAGAAAAAAAAAAAAACCCACAGTGAATGCTGGTTAAAGGCTGGGATTTATATATGGTTCTCTTGGACTGGAAATAAAAGTGCCAATTTTAAAAAGAAATACAACATACACGACAGAATATTTAATAAAGAAAAAACTGATTCTAAGATGATGTCCTCACAGTATCACAGCTAACAAACATAATCAACCAAGTGTATTTTTAAGACATTAATACTGAAAATAATGAACTGAAGATTTTACGTCATCGGCAGGTATTGTTTAATTTTCTGTAACTGCAAGGGTGGACAGTATAGTCCAAGGCAAATCATACTATTAATGCTCTAATATGTTGTTTCTATAGTAAACAGATTACACAGGTACTTGTAAATGCAAAAAAATGTGTGTAATAGTGGATAGTTTTCTGTGAAGAGACATTTATTTCAGGTCTTGGGTTCGATCCCCAGGGTCTACCTGGGTGCCCTTCTGTGTGGAGTTTGCCTGTTCTCCCCATGTCCATGTGGGTTTCCTCAGGGTACTATGGTTTCTTCCCACAGTCCAAAGACATGCACAGAGGGAATTAGACTAATTGGCTACTCTAAATTGCCCGTAGGTGTGAATTAGAGTGCTGTTCGGGCCTCTTATTTCTGTCCGAACCCGACCCAAACCCGACAGAGCAGTGACCGAACCCGACATGCATTTATATGTTTCTGTCCGAACGCGACCCGAACCCGATTGGAATTTTAATGTTTGGCCGAAACAGGCGCTGCTAAGTGATTATAATGATACTCTCTGTCACAAATCTGCCCACACGGAGCGCGCGTTCTGCGAACCTGTTTTCAGGCGTTCTGAAAGGAGGTGCGCTTCGGGCTGGGAGCCTACTGAATTTTTTTTTAACGAACAAAAAGTAACTTTATTATTTTAAAATATCAAATGTTTTTGTGCTGACGTGACCAAACCCAATCTGAACCTGAGTAACATTTCAAAATATTTGTCCAAACCCAACCCCACCCGTCAGGTCCCGACGGGTTCGGGTCGGGTATCCATGCTCTAGTGTGAATGTGAGTGTGAATGGTTGTCTGTCAATGTATGTCAGCCCTGCGGTGGATTGGTGACCTGCCCAGGGTGTACCCCGCCTCTAGACCGACTGGGATTGGCTCCAGCTTCCCCCTGTGACCCTGAACAGGATTAAGCGGCAGAAGATGAATGAATGAATGAGACATTTATTTAACATTTTTAGGAGTCTTCAGTCTCCCAAAATGTCTTTACTTTGGAACAGTTAAAGATAAAGCTTGCCCTTTAAGTTTTCTTTTCAGATATGGGATCAGTATTGATAAATATTTAAAGTGATCCTTCTGCAGTGAATCAGCTATTACTTTGGAGACAGATGTCTGAGAGATCTGGAGTCCCATTTCAAGCTGGTAATTGCTGCACATGATTGAACATGGACTAGGTGGTATGATTGTGTCCCTGGGCTACTGTGATCAGACCCTTCAGCTGAAACAAGCCCAGGCAAAATAATGCTTACTTGCTTGGCTGAGTCAATAGAAACAATATTCTCAGTGTATCATTCTGACCCACTTGCAACACAGAACTGGGTCTGTAAGACAGATGTTATTAATTCTTTCCTACTTAGGTATAAAAGTCGTGTCCCCAAATGATAAAATGAGAGCCTCCTTAATGGCTCGAGAATGTTCCTCTGTATTTAGATAGGTGCTCACATGGACTGTATCTGTAACAGCAGAGAGAAACCATCTAAAATAAATCTAAAGCACAAACATTGTTTTTCCATAATTTAGCATTTTATGTGCTTAGTCATCTTATTTTAGGCAATATATTCTGTGCATACACTAAACTAGTATAAACGTACGGTTTCCAAATGTGTTGTTAAATATTTGCCATCTGCATGATCATTTATTTTTATTATTATTGTAAAAGGAATGGTTTAGGATTAAATAATAATAAAAAGCTTGTACACTAAAATCAATACATTACTAGTCACATTGTCTATAAGGATCTGCAGCAAGTTTGAATGAAACTGCAGACAAGCTGCTTTTCCTCATGCAACAAATTTGACTACTTTCACTTAGCCATGGGTAGGCTTAAATGGTAGGCGTGCATAGGAGCAGAGCTGAAACACTTTTGTTTTATGCGAACAGCAAAAGCTTTTTGCTTTGATAAATTCATCTGATTAAAATTTTAATTACTGCATGTCATAATAATGATAATAGTAATGGTGATGTAATTCAGTTTTACCATAGTTTATATTAAAAAATCCTGTCATTTCAAAAGTGTAAAACTTTAGGTAGTTAATTGCTATATTTCATCATTACTTCATTCGTCTTTTTTTTCCATCTTCTGCCGCTTAATCCTGTACGGGGGTGCAGGGGGAAGCTGGCGCCAATCCCAGCTGACATCGGGCGAGTGGCGGGACACACCCTGGGCAGGTCGCCAATCCACCGCAGGGAAACACACAGAGACAGACAACCATTCACACTCACATTCATACCTAAGGGCAATTTAGAGTAGCCAATTAGCCTAATCCCCTCTGTGCATGTCTTTGGACTGTGGGAGGAAACCGGAGTACCTGGAGGAAACCCACGTGAACACGGGGAGAACATGCAAACTCTGCACAGAAAGGCACCTGGGCCGAACCTGGGGCTTGAACCCAGGACCTTCTCACTGTGAGGCGACAGTGCCAACCACTCAGCCACCGTGCCGCCCTCATTACTTCATTTCATTTCATGATTCCTCTATTAGTATGCGCTTTATTCTGGTCAGGGTCATGATGGCTCCAAAGCTATCCTCTTATCACAGGGTGTAAGGAAGAAATATATACAGCTTGGATGGCATATCATCCCATGCGCAGAGAACATATTCATATACATATTCACACATTTATTCACATTTTAGGGCAATTTATCAAAGCCATTCCTACTAGTGGCATGTTTTGGTAGATGGGAGGAAACCAGAGAGACCAGAGGAAACCCAAGTGACAATGGGAAGAATATGATCAGAAACTCCACGCAGGCAGTAAACTAAGGTCAGAATCAGTTTGGGGATCCTGGAGCTGTGAGCCAGCAGTGTTACCACTGCTCCACCCTGCATTTAATCTTTACTGCAAAATTGAGTCATTTTGCTAGTTTTACAGTTTTACTGTATTTTTGCGCAGAAATCATTTCAATTTGATGCCATAATGAAATGTTTAATGTTTAATTAAACTTGTGGAATGAAATCTTATTGAAAACAGTACTTATCCCACATGAATGTGAAAAGAAAATAGGACTCCTCTACGTCCTAAATCCTAATTTAACCCTATGACATCTAACCTAACTATGACATTATGTACATCTGTTTTCAGAGTAACATTTGGGATGGCTTGTCGTTTGCCTCCATTCTCAATATTCCCATCATATTTTCTTTTATTTCTGGTGATTCTCTTGAGTTTTTTTTTTTTCTCTAAGCAATATAACCACTTTCCATTGGCTAAAAGTCCTAGTGCATTATTTTTCTTTCTCAGACCCATTTTACTATAGCCTATGCAAAATCCTTGGTACACCTCTTGGACTTATTTTCCATAAGCAAATTTTTTTCCTTGTTTTGTTTTGTTTTGTTTTTTTTCACAACAGGTTTGTGATGCAGTGGCTAGCGGTGCCCTCTTATAGACAGAAGGCTTTGTGCTCAAAGCTGTTGGGAAGCTGGAACCTTGCTGAATCATATTCTCCCTGTGTATGCATGGGTTTCCTCCCATCTTAAAGATGTTTTGTTTTCCTCCCGCAGCCCAAAGACATGCAGATTAGGTCATCCAGCTACTATAGAGGTGAGTGTGCATGATTGTTTGTCTCTGTGTTAGTCCTGTGATAGCATACCCTGCTTCTCGCCTGAAGTCAGCTGGGATTGGCTTTAGCTCCCTGTCAGCCTTAAGGGATAAGCAGTATAGATAATGGCTAAATGCATTTAACTGCTTAGGACAGAATTAACCTTTGGTGCAAATGAGTGTGTATGGTGTCCTGCGATGGATTGGCGTTTCCCGTCTTGCTCCCAGTGTTTCCAGGATAAACTCCACCACCATCCCTGACCAGGACAGAGCAGTTATGGAAGAGGAATAAATGAATAAACAGTATTTTTTGTGTTGGATAATATCATACAAATACCACACATGAGCCTGTACAGTTCCAGGGTAGGGTTATGTTAAAAATGACCACGAGAACCGTGAGATTTTTTTTTTTCTTTCTTTCTTTCTTTTTTTTTTTACATTTACTTAAACTCTAGTTGAAATTTACTATAGCGTCCATGAAAATGTGCAAAGTAATAATTTTACTGTACAAGAAAGTTGTGTATGCTGGGGGCAATTGTTGTTATGAATAATTATAGTTTTTGGTATATTTCTACTTTATTTGACTGTTATTGAAATTGAATACTTGTACATTTATGTAACTTCCAAGAAAAAAAACAAACTTTTTATTTCTTACATCTTTCTTTAGACCTTCAAATTAAGTAGGGCTCTTCTTCTGTCATGAATGGGCTCCTGTGCATTTCATTAATGTCTTACTTATACTTATGTCACTTTAATATGGAGCTGTATTAGGGCCACATTAAGGAAAAAAATATTATTGTTCATTTCGAGAATACTGTTTTCTACTACTTTCTCAGAATAGCATTTTGACTTTTTCCTCAAAATAGCATTTCGGGTTTAATCTCGAAATTTTGACTTTATTCTCGAAATAAACAATAATATATTTTTTTAATGTGGCCCTAATACACCTTCGTACTTTAAATCATTAAAATTCAACAATGCAGAAAAAACTAGCATAGCCAACTTAATTTCATCAGTTAAAAAAAATCACTTTGTAATGACTAAATACATTTTAAAGTATATAAACAATAACCCTTTGATTTTAGCTGGATCCATCTACTTTTATTTGAATGAACTGAGTTATTGACTCAGTTTCTCAATAACGCTTCCGTCTCAGCCTCTCATTCGCTGTGATAGCATCGTTTGTTGGGGATAATGTTTTTTTTATTGAAAATATCAGGTAATATACTGTACTTTATATCATTTTGGCAGCCATTGCACACCAAAAAGTTACGCAATAGTTGTACAAATGCTACAACCTAAAAGTTTTCTATTTACGAACAAATTAACGAATACAGAGTACCACATGACACAAGCTTTAAAAATATTTTTCATAAATTTTTGTTATTCACTTGAAATTGTTAAAAGGCCATACATA
>JAQMCW010000012.1:8621871-8631974 GCA_030068335.1 Chrysichthys cranchii
CCGCGGGTCGGAATCAAACCCGGGTCCCCGGATGTGTAGCTTGGTGCCCCAGCCCGCTGCGCCACGGCCGGGGCCTGCTGGCCCCTTTTTTTTGTCGGGAATTAAGAAGGCAAAACTTCATACCCTTACCTCCTGAAATATTGTACTAGCACAATTGTCTCTAAAATTGAAGAAAATTATATGATACTAGATTGACTAACGTGAGTTCATGAGCTTACTTTCCCTGTGGTAAACATTTCTGCCTTGTTACCTTTTGCACTTGTCTACTGACTAATAAAAATTCAGTAGATAAAAGGTCTAAGGTTGATTTCATGTCTGGCATTTGCCTGTGCAATCTGTTGCTGCTAACACTCTATATGAACTCCAAAAAGCTGTCACTGCTAGTGAAGCAAGCCATCACAGATCCATCAGTCAGAGAGAGATAGCAAAAATACTGTGTGACAGAATTATCTATGTGGTGCATGTTCAAAATGAAAGAACACCCCGGTGAGCTCGGAAATACCAAAATGTCCAGAAAACAAAAACTGCAGTGGATGACTGAAAGATTATTTCCCTGGTGGAAGAAGAAACCTTCACAACAGCTGATCAGATGATGAATATCCTCCAGGAGGTGCACACAGGTGTTGGTCAACAGTCAAGAGAAGCCTTCACCATTTTTATAGAATTTAAAAAAAACAAAACAAAAAAAACAACTGGAAGCAAGACTTAAAACGATGGACTTTTAAGTCTGTTTTTTATTTTAACTAGGAAAAAATAAAATTTTGTAAATTGTGTATAAATCATAGTGTATGGCAGGCAGTTTGCGAGAAACCTGTGTCTTGTGATGTATATTGTGTATTGCAGAAATGCCCTTAAGAATTGGGATATATTTTTGTCATATCATGTACCCCTACTACCAGTGCATTATACTAAGTGTTTTGGTGTGCACACAAACGTAACATAAATGAAATTTGATCATGAACTAAACACTTGATTGAGAACCAATCTCAGATGCTCAGATCTGCTATGTTCAGCTAGTTAGCTAAATTAGTTTAGATAGTTTAGTGTTCAGCATCAGCTGGTGCTTAAAAAACATCATTAGTTTTAATATTGGATCAAAAATGAAATAAACAGGAACAGTCCTTCCCTTGTCATGTAGATGACTTGCAGGCACTTTAGACCCCATCTTTTCCTGTAGAAAATGTGTGTGTTGTTCTCACCTCTTCATTTTAGAGCCAGATTTCAGTGTTGCAGAACCGTATTGAGCAGCTGGAGCAGCTTCTGGAGGAGAACCACCAGATTATCAGCCACATAAAAGACTCTGTGCTGGAGCTTACGGACACGGGAGCCATCTCACCTAGTGGTCAACTTCCGTTTCGCAGTGCCAATGGCTCCTGGGTGCTGCCTTTCGATGGCAGGCCGTCCTTCCTTACTATAAACCCCCACGACTGCCAGTTTGCACTGGGCCACCATGGCCAGAGTGACCTGCAGGCAAGTGCTCTAAAGACACTAAGCTCAGTGCCTGTGTTGTGAGAGAGGCTTCTATTTAGCATGACTGTGGAAATCATTTCAGCAGCTTCTGTCGCACCCTGCATGTCCTGCATTTTTAACATGAGTAAACAGGGGCATGAATTGCAACTGAACTAGGAGGATTTTTAGTAGCGCATCATAATATATGCTGTGACTTTTAATATTAAGAGAAGTTTTGATGTTTACTTGTGACTTTGTTGCACCACATACAAGTCATTCATTCAAAGTAGTGCAGCAAAACCTGGCTTGCCTTAGGGAATTGGTTAAAACAAATGAAAGGCTTCCATTTTTATCATGATAAACAATCAACAGCAGCAAGAGGCTGCATGACACGTAGCATAAGATGGTTGAGTAAATATGGGTGTGAATCACAGCTGCTTTTCTATTAAAATGAGATGTGCCTGGTCGAACATGTCGTCTCCCAAGACACGATATAGAGAGAAAATGTACAAGCTTTAATTTTTGTAATGTATCTCTGCTTGTGTGTTTGTGTGTAGATGCTGGATGTATACTCTCTGCTGAGCTTTGATAATATAGATGGAGGTGTGTGGAAGCAGGGCTTTGATATCACATATGAGCCCACTGAGTGGGACAATGAACCCCTGCAAGTGTTTGTAGTGCCCCATTCTCACAATGACCCAGGTAGGTAAAAATGCTATTTTATTATTAGTGCTTTTTTGTTAGATACAGGTTATTTAAGGAAAGACTTTAGTACTGTTGTTGAGATGGTTGAGTATTAATGATGAATGGTGTAGTAAATGCTTTCAGTGCAACCGTGAATTAATGTCTTTCCTTAATACTGTTTGTATGGTTAAGCAAACTTTGCTTTATTTATTCTGCCTTTGCGTTAAAGAAACCGATAGTCTGCCGCCTATTCATCACACAGGTGTGCTGTAGGTAAAGTAGGGCACATTGTGCAGGTGGGAGATGACTTAAGTTGGCAAGAATACTGTGGCTTCACTGGACACACAATGAGCTGCTCTGTTTGTTCTCTGGTTATTGTGGAATGAACTTGGAATATCACGCCGAGTATGCAAATCCTATTTCAGCTTATTGAAAAATTTCAATACATCATTTAATCTTTCCAACCCTCAAGTTAACACTTCTGCAGGGTTTGCATTTGGATTCCTCCATTGAAATTTTGTCCATCAGTTCTCTTTATTAAATATTTTGTCTGCATGCCGCATGCTGGATGTTGATGTAATTCGGTTCAGCAGAGCTGCAATAGTTTGTCACACACAAACAGCCTGGTATTCTTGTCATTTGTGCTGCCACTGAGATTTAAACCTTGTATCCTGATTCGCCAGTCTCCCTTTTTAATAGTGTAGCAGGCACTGTTGTCCTGTATTCACCTTCAGAATTGTATTGTATATGTACACTTTTCAGGCCCATGGTACAAACACTGGCCTATAATGGTTCAATTCTGCACCTTTAAATAAGCCTGATAAATATGCTCAGTCCACTCTTTTGGACATTTGCTCACAGTCTGCTACTAGTATTAATGTGCCTATTATAAGCTGTATACCTGGTTCTTATTCTGTGTAAGCTCTAGTGCTGCCACTAACGACTAATTTTTCAATTAGTCGATTAATCTAAATGACTAATTTCCCAAAAAAAAAATCAAGCGGTTACAATTTTCATGTGTTCATTTTATTTTTTTGCACAAAATTCAAGGGCCAAAACATAAAATTTCACCTTTATCATGACAAAAGTAAACATAAATATATATTACTAAAAAAATAAAATAAAATGCAATTACAAAATGGGAGAATGTCTTCCACGTTCCAAAAATAGTATAAAAAGTATTAAAGTAAAAGTACCGGTACTATAAAACTCTGATATTCTCCAAAGTATAAATATATCAATATAAAAGAAAATATATAGGCTAAATATGAATACGGTAGGCCCTTCCACTTTCAGTTAGTATTTGTAGTATTAACAGTGCATATGTGTGTATATATACAAAACATCAAACACTGAATGCGTTGTACACTTCTGTTACTCATAGAATTCAAACTGAAACCAATCCATTACAGCCAAGATGGCAAAAGACAAAATGAAAAGAAACAAAACTTTTCCATTTAAGTTGGAGGACTAGGCTGCTACGCTACATAATGAACTATGCTGTCTCCGGTGCCATGCAGTGTGTGTGTGTGCGTGTGTGTGCATTAGAGCATGGATACCCGACCCGAACCCGATGGGACCCCGACGGGTCGGGTTCGGACAAATATTTCGAAATGTTAGTCCAGTTCAGGTTGGGTTCGGTCACATCAGCACAAAAACGTTTGATATTTAAAATAGTAAAGTTACTTTTTGTTCATTAAAAAAAAAATCCAGTAGGCTCTCAGCCCAAAGCGCACCTCCTTTCAGAGCGCCCGAAAACGGGTGAACAGAACGCGCTCTGTGTGGGCAGATTCATATGAGAGAGTATCATTATAATCACTTAGCAGCGCCTGTTTCAGCCAAACATTACCATTCCGGTCGGGTTCGGACAGAAACATATAAATGCATGTCGGGTTTGGTCACTGCTCTGTCGGGTTCGGACAGAAAAAAGACGCCGATCAGCACTCTAGTGCATGTGTTAGATTTTCCCTGGAGGTCATCCTGTGTGTGCGCGCGAGTTCCAGAGGTTACTGCTGTTATCTGTGTTGTGTGTGTGTGTGTGCTCATTCGATAAACTGGCTATTCGGAAAAACCCTATCTCGAGTTTGGTGCTGTCTCAATAGCGTTACAGTATGCTGCTCGCGCATGTAAATTGCGCGTGGGAAAACGTTCAACGTCGTTTCCGAAAACATTATAAGAGAGAGAGAGGGTAGTCAGCGGGGTGCGCACAGCAAACACTAGTGGTGTGGAGGGGAATTACCTGAACTCAGATGAGCCATTTGAGACCAAAAATAAATAGGCGACTATTCGACCAAAAAAATTGTCGTCGACGAATTTTCATATTCGACTACGTCGACTAATCGTGGCAGCACTAGTAAGCTCTCTTGTAGGCTACTTTGAACATAATTGGCATAGCATAGTTTTATGTTAGCCTTGAGTCATAACTTAAAACTGGACTGTGTCAATAGAACTTGAATTCCGCCACAGTGATGGTGGCCAGTGTATGCAGAAGGGGGTGGATAGTACTTTGTTCTCAGTGTGTTACACCGCCCCATGAGCATCAGTAGCAGTTTGAAAAGATGTGGTTGGCTGGCTTCATATATGAGATGGCCTTCACTCTCTCTGCTTGGTACTCTGAGTTTCTCACCATCATAGCCATACATGAACCTTCCACTAACTGTTGCCACAAATTTAGAACCACAGAATTATCTAGCATGTCTTTGTTTGCTGTAGCATTAAGATTTCCCCTCTCTGGAAGTAAGGGGCCCAGACCTGTTCCAGCATGACACTGCCCCCGTGCACAAAGTGAGGTCTCAACCCCACTGAACACCTTTGGGATAAAATGGCATGCTGACTGCATATCGGGCCTCCTCACCCAATATCAGTGCCTGACCTCACTAATGCTTTTGTGGCTGAATGGAAACAAATCCCCCAGACAAAAATGTAGTGAAAAGCATTCCCAGAATATTGGAGGTTGTTATAATAGCAAAGGGTGGGCTAAGGGGACAATGGGATGTTCAGCAAGCACATACAGGTGTGATTAATCAGGTGTCCACAAACATTTGGCCATATAGTGTACCTTTAGTGCAGTGCTTCTCAGTTATTTTTTGTTACACCCCCCTTAGGAAGAAGAAAACATTTTGCCCCCACTCTCCCCCTCGACTATAAATAGTATAATTTGCCTATAAAATTGTTGTTATAAGTACATATCTGCATAACATTGCATCCTTATTAACATTAAAGAAACAAAAAAGAAAGAAATATAGATCAACTTAAAACAAAGAATAACTTTAACGTTGTTTTAGTCTGTAACAGAAAAGATTTAAAGTGCATGTAGTAGTACTGGAACTCTTTAAACTACATTTAAAGTGCATCAATTTGACAAATAAAAAAAAAAAACGTATTCAAACTATAAACATTTTTTGACCGACTTGAACCATTTGATTCTGAAAAATAAAATTACGCTTCATTATATTTCCTCGTCTTAGCTTTCGGGAGACTTGTTTCTCATTATCTCCGTCTCTCTCCGCCTTTCTTTTTGTCACTGTTAAATATTTTTCCATTTTTCTTGAGGGTTCGTTTACTGCACTTCATATTTCCTGCTGTGTGTGTGTGTGTGTGTGTGTGTGTGTGTGTGTGTGTGCGCACGCATGCTTGGTGCAAAAAACCCTGCCACCTACTGTAGTGGATGTGCAATTACACTTTATTCTAGTACGGCAAAAAAAAAAAAAAAGAATGTTCCCCGGGGTCACACGCACCACTATTTGAGAGGGACTGCTTTAGTGCAATTATACATCTTGCCACAGAGCAACGAGAGTTCATGCTTTTCATCAGGAAAGGCATAGCAGCTCAAGTACATGGCCAGCAAACAGTCCGGATCTCCAATTGATGGAAAGTTTAGGGTGAAAATAAAAACCAATTGGTCCATGACAAGGCTTCTTCCTACAAATCTGATCCGTCAACCTCTATTCAAGAAAGTTGAACCCATCTTGATGGAGAATATTGTTTTTCATTAGTGAAGTCCATGCCTTAAAGAATGTCAGGCCATCTTTAAAAGCCTGAAGAGGAGTATTAATTGTGATTTATTTATTTATTTGGGATTCAATACATTTTCCTCAACAATTTCCTCTACCTGATCTGGAAAAAATGTCATCAGTTAAGACATTAATAGCTATTAAACAACAAATTGGCAAATTTGTGGTGTTTATTTGCTGCAGTGTAAAAAAAATCTGGGTGAACAGCCAGAAGTGTGGTGATGCCTACATTTTTGTAAGGGATTGTACTTGCAGCCAAACTAGCGTTCAACTGGTTCAGCTGGTGCCACCGGTTGCTGAGTACTCAATTCTGTCCTTTGTTGCCTGCTTATAGCAATGTCCAACACTGCTCTTTAAAATCAACCTTTCCGTGACTTTGGTTTCAGTCATATGAAAATGTTTGAGAGCATGCACTCTGTGTGTTTTAGACATTGACTTTAACTGACGATTACAACTGTCCATTTTGCACTGGCAGGTTGGATTAAAACCTTTGACAAATATTATAGTGACCAGACACAACATATTTTTAACAACATGGTGGTCAAGCTTGCAGAGGATCCACGCAGGAAGTTCATCTGGTCCGAGATGTCCTTCTTTGTTAAGTGGTGGGAGAGTGTAGACGCTCAGAAACAGGAGGCGATGCGCAAGTAAGTTACCCCTAAGTGACCTTGCAAATGAAGGTTTCTCCTCACCTGCTCCTCTAATCTGTCTTTTAAAACCTTTGCCAGATTGATCCTAGGAGGCCAGCTGGAGATTGTGACAGGAGGATGGGTAATGACTGATGAAGCCAACAGTCACTACTTTGCCATGATTGACCAGCTTATTGAAGGGCATCAGTGGCTGGAAAAAAACTTGGGTATGTTCAAAATGATGTACAGTAGCTAATGTGCACAGAAGAATGTGGTAGTTAGTATTCCTTAAATATTTTGGTTGATGTACAGCTAGAGTATAGTAGTTTTGTTTGCCATGGCCTTGCTGTCCTGTGTTTTTATGTAATGTGTGTGTGTGTGTGTGTTCAGGCGTGACTCCTTGCTCAGGGTGGGCTGTTGACCCTTTTGGCCACAGTGCCACCATGCCTTACTTACTGAAGAAAGCCAACCTGACCAGCATGCTGATTCAGAGGGTCCACTACTCTGTTAAAAAGCATTTTGCATCCACACAGAACCTGGAGTTCATGTGGAGACAGGCTTGGGGTGAGATCTCCTGCCTGATTAAAACCACACTACAGGATCTATTTTTGTATTAGTGTTAGTCAGATTTATTAAGACAGGAACACAAATGAACCAGCACATGGAAATTTTAAATTAATTCAGCTGATGGCATGAAAAAGCAAAGTGTGTACATTTTATGGTTTCATGACCTTGATTTAGTAATCTCATGCAAATCCAAGCTTATTGTTAATTAATAGTCCAATCAATTTTAGTCAGTAAACCAAAAATGTTTCTAGAAGAGTTTCACCTACTGTAAAGAAAATGCAGAATAAGGGCCTTTTTGTTTTCTTTTACAGACCCTGCATCAGGCACAGACCTGTTCTGCCACATGATGCCCTTCTACAGCTATGATGTGCCTCACACATGTGGGCCTGACCCAAAGATCTGCTGCCAGTTTGACTTTAAGAGGCTTCCAGGCAGCAGAATTAACTGCCCGTGGAAGGTGCCTCCACGAGCCATCTCTGAGGCTAATGTGGCAGAGAGGTAATCTTCTACCCCAGTCTTTGGAGCACGGATTAGTTTATTTAATAAATTCATGGTCCATTTTATATTACTCTGGGACCACGTTGTGGTGTGCTATTAACAACTCACTTGATTGCTTCTTTCTGTATCCCAGGGTTCAAACCCTTTTAGACCAGTATCGCAAGAAGTCTAAGCTTTTCCGTAGCAACGTTCTGCTGGTGCCATTGGGAGATGATTTCCGCTACGATAAGGCCCTAGAGTGGGACCAACAATATGTCAACTACCAGAAACTTTTTGATTACATGAACTCTCACCCAGAATTGCATGTTCAGGTAAGTTATAATACTTGTATTCCACTCATGGGAGTTTTAACAGATGTCTCTTGAGCTAACTGTTGCTATAATACATGAGTACATATTTGCCTAAATCAGATTATCTCCTCTATAGGAAATGGAAATTGCTAGTTTTCCCCCCTCCTCTTTTATATGTATTGTGCTAAATGTGAAATTGCTGACAGAAGCCGTTTTATTTGGCCTTGCTTATTAGAGTTTATAGAGTTAATCTGATCTGAAAATGTTATTTAATTGCTGTTTTGACTATACTCCACCAATAATAGTGGAATTCTCTGTTTTAAGGCTCAGTTTGGCACACTTACGGACTACTTCAATGCTCTATACAAGGCTAATGGGGTGGGCCAGGGGATTCGACCGCCTGGTTACCCAGTACTGAGTGGAGATTTCTTTGCTTATGCTGACCGAGAGGATCATTATTGGAGTGGCTACTACACCTCTAGACCATTCTACAAAAACCTAGACCGTGTGCTTGAATCCCACCTTAGGTTAGTCCACTTCCTGTTTTTCATCACATCCTGTGCCCAGAGTCAGTGTATGAAAAGTCTGTCCTTTTTCTTTTTCCCTTATTTCTCTTTGTCTTGTGCTTCCAAATTTGCACACAACAGCAAGAATCAAGCAATGGTTATTGAATTAGTGATTTTAATTACTGTTTTAGCTAGTCCTTTCATAGTTGGTAGGAAGGAAATTGTATTGCCAGGTGGTCTAAAGCATTGTTGTTTATTCCCTTGCCTACTTGTCTGGCATAATGCATTGTGAACCTGTGCTTATAATTATCACTTCTGTTATTGGTGATTGCTAATGATGGCTTATAGTTCTGTTTCCCACTGCTGTTGCTTAGGCTGGCAATAGCTTCCTAAGCAAAGGCAAGATATGGTGTTTGACAGTACCATAAGCACCACAATGTTTGCTAGGATCTTTTTCTTTTAATGTAGGCAATAAATGCTGCTCCCTGCTGTGGGCACAAAGCTGATGCCTCAAGATGTTTAGCAACATAGAATTGTCAAGCCAGATTGGCAAGCTGGCAAACGTAGCAGTTTTATTGAATTGTGGTATGTTTCAGGGGGGCCGAGATTCTCTACAGTTTGGCTGTTGCACATGCACGGCATGCAGGGATGGAAGGTCGCTACCCCACTTCGGACTATTCCCTTTTGACAGATGCCAGACGCAACATTGGCCTCTTCCAGCATCATGATGCCATCACTGGCACTGCCAAGGAGGCTGTTGTCATTGACTATGGCACCAGGTGAGAATTACAGAGACTATATTAAAACTTAAATCACACCAAAAGTTAAATAGTGCTTGCTGTAAATAATGAGTGGTGCTAATGATCATATCACCAAAATGTTTACTGTTTTTGTCTTTCTTGTACTCTTTGCTCATGCAGGTTATTGCGCTCACTTATTGGCTTGAAAAGAGTGATCATTAATGCAGCACACTTCCTCATAATGAAAAATAAAGACGTGTATCGCTTCTACCAGACTGAGCCCTTCCTGGAAACGGTAAAGAAAACAAGTATGACTCCTGTTTATTTCAATAATTTCTCTGCAGTTATTTAAAATGAAAGCTCCTTTTGGTGTGTGGGTGTGTGTGTGTGTGTGTGTGTGTGTGTGTGCGCGTGTGTGTGAGCGTAGGATGACAGACGAGCCACACAGGACTCTTTACCCCAGCGCACGCTGATAGAGTTGGACTCTTCTCCCAGGTACGCCAACTTCATAAAATGACCACCAAAACCGATAAGTATTTTCACGTTTCAGCAACCATAGCAGTGGAAACGGAGGAGCATCACATGAGTTGTTTTTAAACTATTCTGACACACATCTTTTAATAAATCATTTGGTAAATTGTTTTCACTTTTCTACAGGGAGTGCAGAATTATTAGGCAAGTTGTATTTTTGAGGAATAATTTTATTATTGAACAACAACCATGTTCT
>JAQMCW010000012.1:8633000-8644335 GCA_030068335.1 Chrysichthys cranchii
GTGAGTGAGGGAGGGAGAGTGTGTGTGTGAGTGAGGGAGGGAGAGTGAGGGAGAGTGTGAGGGAGTGAGGGAGAGTGTGTGATGGCGTGAGGGAGAGTGTGTGTGTGTGAGTGAGGGAGAGTGTGTGTGTGAGGGAGGGAGTGAGGGAGGGAGAGTGTGTGTGTGTGTGAGGGAGAGTGTCCTCAGCAATAGGGTCATTTATTTTATAGAGAAGTTTACTCGGTACCCTGTTACCGAGAATGCAGACATGATCTCTGAATCGCAGTTGGCCTTCATGCAGTCAGAGCATGCAGGTTATTGGTTTAAGAAATAAAATTAAAAAAGGAGATTGGGATTATTGCACCTTCATTTAGTAGTACAACAATGATTAGTGTAATTCTTACCTTGTGCTGTTCTTAGAAATGAACTAAAACCAGATTTATATCTGGCTGCTCTTTAATCTTATTTTTAATGATTTTTCAATAATAATTTTTTTTTTAAATAATTGTAAAAATGTAAAAATAATGTTTAGCTCAAGATTAAACCCACCACTCTAATGATTTGTGCGAGCTTTGCATGTGTGACTGCAGATGTTCATGCTCTCCTGAGTCTCTTCTTCGGTTCTGTTCTTCTGCCATCTCCAGGCTTCCTTCATGGCCCGCCTCCCTGCTCTGGGATTGGCTGTGTTCCATCTGTACGACTCAGTTGGCTCCCCCATGACTTTGCGCTCTGATACAGTGCTGAGGGTTGCGGGGCGGAGTCAGAGCATGAATGGTTTTGAGCCGCTTCCCGTGCGCTCTCAGGTGGCTGACTCGCAGCCCTTCTACATACAGACCCAGTCTCTCACACTGGGCTTCTCTGGCACCACAGGCCTGTTGGAGGTGAGGCAGCCGTCCAGTGGGGCTGGAGTCATTAAAGTCTAGTGCAGTGATGACACCAATGTAAAAATGATGCCATAGACCTTTAGAAAGTTGATTGCCAGATTTGAACTCTGAGTACTTGTGATGTACTGCATTACGCTATACATTTAAACGTTCAAGTAATATTTTTTTGTTTTGTAACTTACCGGCCACTTTTATTGGAACAACTGTACCCTTGCTGAACCAGCTGTATGACACTAACTACATGGAAGTTGGTGTCATGCTTAAAGTCACTGAGATCACATTTTCCTCTGATGTTTGATGGGATCCTTAACTGAAGCTCTCGACCTATATCTGCATGAATTTATGCATTGTGCTGCTCCGACATCGTTAACTGACTGGATAATTGCATGGATGAGCAGGTGTACAGATGTTCCTAATAAAGTGGAAAATCTTTGCTGTAAAGTCATATAAATACCACAAATAGTCAGTTCTCTGCTTAGTTTTTGGGAAAACAGCAAACAATTCTAGTGCCAGACTAGAGTTCTCCTTAGTGCCCCTAAAGCACATGTGTCAAAATGGTCCATAAGAGTTTGTTAACTCAGGTGTGAGTTGTGCTTGGTTGGAATGGAAACCCGCACCCACACGGCCCTTTTAAGGACCGGTTTGACACCCCTGCCCTAAAGGTTTCCAAAAAATTTTTTACTGAGGATTTCCTAACTGAAAATGAGGGATAGGTTTGACCCTTTTAGCTGCAGATGATGGCATGTTTTATGAAGGGACATTGACAGTGCTTGGCTAGTGCTGTTGCAGCATGTAATAAAAGCAGTCCAAATGCACAACCATTTAAAATGCCACTGTGATAAGCAAATAAAATGGGGAAGAAAAAAAAACTGATTTCATTCGTCAAATATATTTTTGGCACATGACAAGAATAGCCAACATGTGTATATTAATGACAGGATTTGTGTTTTATTTTACATTCCTTATTACACAGTCCTTATGCAGTGCATTATAACATTGTGACCATGCCTTTGTAACATCTGCAAGGAAAAAAAAAACATTTCATGTGAATGTTTAGATTTTGGTTTAATATATTATGATGGTGTAATGTATTTCATTTCATGAGTTCATGTTGTAAACCTTTGTCCAAACACTGTTGATATTCAGTTCTGAAAAATGCCAGCAGTCGCTGTGATCTTCACACTGTTGTGTCAATAGCAGTATGGAGAGGGTAGTTATTGTTTGATGTAAAATATGACTCACAGATAGTGTTTTCAATTTTTCCGCACTTCTCCTGGAGAAGGAGTGAAGAGTTTTGATTTGGATGTAGATTTTGGTCTTTGACAGTACTGCATTACTTACACAATAGCTGTGATGACTGCCCTTTAAACAGTTTTTGAAATACTCCTGTAGAAAACACAATACCCTTTTTAAAGCGCATCACTAAATTTGTCAAAGACTTGACTGCCCTAATAAATTTCTATTGAGGAGTCCTCTGTGACTCTTTTCTGAGGTTTACGACCTGTTTTTGGTATTGAACTACTTTGAAAATTATTGTTTGGCAGTTTAAAAAAAGGAGAGGCTTAATGTTAGTGTATTTATTTCAAGGTTTAGGAAATTTGCTTAGATTTAAAATTCTTTGTGAGTTGGAAGAGTTTTTCTTTTTAAATGCCCTGCACCTCGTAAAACGAGGTTCACACATTGTGTCTATTGCACGGTTCTTTATAGCCGGCAAGTGTTTGAATTACAACCTTACTGTTAAAAGTAGGACAACTCGTAGTAGTAAAGACAGTAAACCGTCTTGCCTAGGAATATCCAGGCTGTGTGTTTGTGCTTGACCACAGGCAGTAAGTCCATACAGCGGTGGGACTTTGCATCAGTGATAATGTTCTTGTTTGTTGAGTTGCTCAATTTTGGTAATGGATTACTGCAAAGTACATACACAGCATGGCTGTTTGCATTTCACGTCTCTGCTGTAGTGGTTCAAATCCATAAAACTGTAAAGCACGATGTATAGGTTGTCATTTGGATTGTAAGCTTATAATAATAAAACTGGATTATATTTGTCTGTTGGTAACCTAGTTGGTCTAATTTGTGAAACACATTTATATTCTGCATTCAGACATGTGTATCTGTATACCACAACATCTGAGTTAGATCAGTAAGCAGTGAAAATATGGATTTATGGGCTGTGTCCAGGAGAAACTATTGATGAAATAATTTATTTGTTTTGTTTTGTTTTTTCTTTCTCTTGTTGTTGTCTGGTCCTTGCTCTGTTTGTGTCAGAGTATCCGCCGTAAGGACGACCCTCAGGAGGTGAGGGTGCAAATCCAATTTCTCATCTACGGAACTCGGGCTTCCAAGGACAAGAGCGGAGCGTACCTCTTCTTACCGGATGGCATTGCTGTGGTAATCAGTCTTACTTGGAATTTATTTATTAGAGAGCTTAGAAGGAAGAACTTTTTACATTGGAGTTGACAATTGCTCGTCTGCCATTTATTTTCATTAAGAGACAGGCAAGCAAAAGATGCACAGGTTCAGTGGCAAGCAAGACCACAAGAAACTATCACAAGATGAGAACATGAACAGAACTCCCGTCTCATAGTTGGAAAATTTTCAACTTTTGAAACTGTAATATCATCACATCAGTAGGTCTGCAAGCTGTAGAACATCCTTTCAGTGGAAAAAAAAATATATAGAGGACATCACTTTAAGCGAGATCTAATTCTGCGCAAGTAAATTGCTACAGATAGGTTGATAACTTTGGGCAGAAACTGAGAAAATGAGGGTATATTGTTCGCCTGTCTGACAGCTGTTACTTCATCAGCAAGGACATAATGTAGTTAGCTGACATTTGAATGTCCTATTAAATGTAATCATTCACAGTCTCAGTACAGGAATGAATGGAGAGTGTGATACCTAGCTATTAATATGTCGGAGTTGGTGTTTCCCTGCTTTTGAGCAAGTACTGTATTTTAATATGTATTTTATAGCTCAGTTTTTTTGTCTCTATTTTTGAAAACATCACAGGAGCTCTTCAGTCCATCTGGTAAACACCTCAGCAATTGAGTGTTTAATAAGCTATTTAAAATCTGATCTTTTGAATAGTAAACTCACCTGAGTGGCAAGAAATTTGTTGCCTGCTGTGTGAAAATCATGTTTTGTTCTGTCTCTCAGCCTTATGTGCAGAAGGAGCCTCCAACTGTGCGTGTTGTGGAGGGTCCTCTCTTTTCAGAGGTAGTCACATACTACCAGCACTTCCAACAAACGGTCCGCATACACAATGTGCCAGGTACAGGTACACACACACGCACATGTACACGTTCATCCTGCATACATGCACATACAAGCCTTTTTTCATGTGGTGTGTTTTTTTTTTTTTTTTTTTTTTAACCTGTGCATATTGTGTCCATCAGGTATTGATGGTCTGTCTCTGGACATCACCACTTTGGTGGACATCAGGGACCAAAATAATAAAGAGCTGTCCATGCGTTTGGTCACAGACATCCAGAGTGAGGACACATTCTACACAGACCTCAACGGTTTCCAGGTTAGCATTCATTCAAAGCTCAATTGTCCCTCTATTCACTACACATCTTCCCTCGATTGTCTTAAGCTTCTGCAACAGCATCATTCACTCTCACTTAAACAATAGTAGCAATGGCTTCTTTCACCTTGCCAATAAATTTTGGCTAATCACACCCAATACGCTAATTAATTAAAACCTATTCCTAGCCTAAAGTATGTTTTTAGTTTTATTATCCTCCATAGTAGTTTAATTTATTCTACGAGTAGACTTTATCGGTATAGGGAACAACAAGATATTAAACCTACACATAAATTTTCTTTAATTAAAAAAGCCAATTAGATTGTACTTTTTATAAGGAGTTTTTAAACCCCAGGAGCCTTTTATCTGCATGCTGCATTCATTGATGGTTATTAGGCCATGATTTAACAATCAAGGCCTCTTTCCATGGAGTGGTTGGACCTGGTTCAAGGAACTAACGAACCTTTCTAAAAACTGTCCCACATACTCACTGGTTTATGAGATGAGCAATTGCATAATCAGACCCTCTTTATGGGATTTTTTTAAATTCACATTATTACAGCCCTCAATCTTTTTACAAACGTTTCTCTTTCTCTGATTTTCACTGATTCAGTGTTACAGTACTTAATTTAGCATTCTCTCCCAACAAAATCCCCCCTGTGCACTTTTATTAAATGATTGTCATGCACATAACTTGTACTCTGAGTTACTGTCATGGCAACAGTGGTCCTCTTTCCTTGGCCATGATATTGCTGGTTCTTGATTCAAAACCAGCAGCATCATGACCACCTAGAAAAGAACCAACTAAGAAGTGGTTATTTAGACTAGACTATAGACTTCAGATTAAGTACCAGCACCAGGGGAGGTGTCTGTGAAAGAGCTAACTGATGTAATGATTATTCCCTCTCAGATTCAGCCACGCAGGTACTTCCAGAAGTTACCACTGCAGGCCAACTTCTACCCCATGCCGACCATGGCCTACATCCAGGACCGTCAGTACCGCCTGACCCTGCACACGGCCCAGGCCCTGGGAGTCAGCAGCCTTGCCAGTGGTCAGTACACTGACTTTCCCAATTTCGAGTTTGTCTAGATTGTACTCTGTGCAGGACGTGGTGATTAATTTGAAAATAATATTATTCGATTACACACTGTCCCTCTCGCACGTCCCTAACAGGTCAGTTGGAGGTGATTCTGGACCGTAGATTGATGCAGGATGATAACAGGGGTCTGGGACAAGGTCTGAAGGATAACAAGAGGACAGCTAACCGCTTCCGGCTCCTGTTAGAGAGGAGATCCAGCAGCAGCAGGGTGGGTGAAATGAGTTCTCAGCCATTAGGTGGCACTCTATTCATGCTCCTGTAGCTCCAGTGAGGACATTTGTTATAAGGCAGGTGTACTGATGGGTGTGCTTATGTGAAGTTAGAGCTTCATCTGTTGTTGAATGTCTTGCTCTTGAGTGTTTCCACTGAGACAGTCACGCGCACTGATCTGATGGCTCTTTTGTCTGGTAGTTTTGAGGTGGAAATTTACATGTAAATGATCTTGTATTTATGTGACTCTGTGGTTCACTTGGACTTGGTATTGCATGCGTCTCTCTATGTGGCTCTCATTGTGTCGTTCTCATCGGTTTCTCTTGATCACTCTCCTCTCATTTTCTTTCTCAATCATCTATTTCTTATTCCATGCAGCCTATGGGCTTTTATGCCACAATCAGCCAAATGATAAGTAAAATCATCGCTCATGTTTTAGGAAACAGCGCAAAAGAGGTAATCTTATCAAAGCAGCAGACAGGCTGTGATGTTTTATAGCTTTAGGTGAATAGGTTGCTCTTCTTCTTTCCTGTCCATTACCTTAGTTGCTTTCTGTCCCATGTCTCCCATGTGTGATTTATTAATGTGTCCCCTTTCTGTAATATAGTGTTTCCGTAGTTGAACTGTGGCAGGATACAGGTATACTGCCACAGTTGAGAGTTTTGAGCTGAAATAGTAGTAATATTATAATTGTCTGTGTGCCTATGGTATGATATAATTGGCTATATTTTTCATACTTTGCATGCTGCAAGCTTACTACAGTCTGTGTGTTTCTACAGACTGTTGACAGTGGACCCGTCAGCTTCCCGTCTTTACTGAGTCACCTGACCTCTGCCATCTTGAACCATGAGGTGCTGGCCCTGCCGGTCATTCCAAAGAAACGTGGTATTCCCCCTCTCCGCACCTTTTCACCACTGGCCACAGCACTGCCCTGTGACTTTTATCTACTCAACCTCAGGAGCATCCAGAATCAGGTATCTTGTATGTTAATGAGATACTGGAGCTGTTTGAATCCATGAAACAACTGTGGTGCCTTTTTTTTTTTTTTTTTTTTTTTTGTCCCCCAGTTTAAAATCAAGCTACACATTTTGTTTAGCTTAAAATCCAACATTAACTTCTAAAAATGTTAGTGGATGATTTTCAGCTTCCAAGTATCTCTTGTTATTTTGTGGATGGTTATGCCTTTTAGCAATACTGTGCTTTATGGGTGTTTTCCAGGACGCTAACGCTCCCTCCCCCCACACGGCTCTCCTGCTGCATCGGCTGGGCCTAGACTGTGGCCTCGAGCTTCAAAACCCTGGATTCAATTGCACCACCACACAGGGCAAGGTTAGTCCCTGCAACAAAAATACAGAGCTGGTTCAAAGTGGAACAGAAATGTGGACAGTGTGGAGATGAGGCTTTATATGCTGGAGAATATTTGATGTAAAGGACTGTTAGAAGGTTTTTCAATCAAATCTGTGCCTGTCACTACCATGTACCTTGTACTTCCCCTAAGGCAGAGGTTCTCAGCCCTTGTCCTGCAGTACACATTTTGGTGTATTCCCTGCTCTCACACACCCACTTGAATTCAGCAAGGACGTCTAATTAGCTGTTTAATCAGGTGTGCTGAGAACAGGGAACACACTATTGGTAGGATGGGACGTTCCCCAGGATCAGGGTTGGGAACTTGTGTCCTAAGGGTTTGTTGTAACCGTACACAGTCAGGAAACTGAAAAAGTATCCCACAAGAATGTGTTTCAAGTTTTATTGACTAAGCTTAAGAACTACCCTTAGACTTCAATTATATGTGAGGTTCAAGTAAATGAAGCTCGGGGGTTAAGTCTCTGGGTCACTGATCAGAAGGGGTTTAAGCCCCAGCACTGCCAAGCTGCCACTGTTGGGTCCTTCAGCAGGACCCTTAACCCTCTCTGCTCTAGTGCATGACTGACCATGCACTGTGACTCCAGCTTCCTGCATGAAAAGATTTTCACTGTGCCATAATGTATAGGTGACTATAAAGACTTCTTTAAAGATACAGTACAGGGAAATGTTAGAGAAATGTTGGAGAAAGGGCCGATTGACACTGGGTGTAAAATTGATGGAGTACTCTTTTTTTTTTTTTTTTTTTTAATGTATAAGCTTGTCTCAAAAGGCTGCTTTTATGATTTTAGTCAACTTTAATAAGGATATATTTTCCACCATGGTGCCTACTTGGTCATTTGCCAAATTCTTCATGGTCTGTGCCTGTGTGTCTCTGATAAGAGTGTTCTGTGCTCGATTTCTCTAGCTGGCTGTATCGGCGCTGTTCCGCGGTCTGGACCTGCAGTTGTTGCAACCGATGTCGCTGACGCTGATGTACTCGGAGCCTCCACTCTCCAACAACTCTGTTATCAGCCTGGAGCCCATGGAGCTCTCAGCCTTTAAGCTCAAACTGCACTAGGCCTTGTGACAACAGCGCAGCCTGCATACAGTGCCAATGCAGAGAGACAGCACATGCCCACAGTCAGTCTCTCTCTCTCTCTCTCTCTTTCTCTCTCTCTTTCTGTGTGTTTCTTTCTGTTTCTCTATCTGACTGGAGGTTGAGGATCATGGACACACTATATACCAACATGGATGCTGATGTCACTCTAAAGTACTTTTATAAAGGGAGATTCCAGCACCAGTTACACTTCCCCAGAACTGAGCGACTGGACAATATATGAAGATGATTGAATTTTTTTTTCTTTTTTAAATTTGCTTAAATTCCAATCAACAGAGAGACTAGTGATCGTATGCTTTTTATTAGACATGGATGCTTGATGGTCATCATTTGAGACAGTTGTCCCTTTTTTTTTTTTTTTTTTTTGTTTTTGTCGTCCTGGCTGGAATCACTGGCATTTTGTGTGTTCTTTTCCCCTTTTGTCAATCTTGCTATCTTGCAGAACTTCTTGGGCAGTCTAGCTTATTGTACGTAATTGTCTTTTGCTCTTCATGAACTAGTGGGACTGAGTGCAATATGTGAAATTTCTCCGGGATTAGTGGGTTTTTATTTTGATTCTCCATTCGGCAGAAGCCGCCGTGCTTAAAACTTTGTCGCTGACCCGTTTTGTAATTCAGTTGATTGTGCTGCCTGCCATAGCTGCATGTTTCTGTGAATGTCTGCTTGCTCGCTCTGGCAGCTTTACACAACAGCTTTCGCTCCCTCATCTGCGAGTCAGTGGCCTGATTTAAGTTCTCCCTCTTCCAAGCTTGTCACGAGTGTAGCGATTGACAACGACCTGTCTATTGTTTGAGATATATATTTTTTTT
The DNA here is from genome assembly GCA_030068335.1 of Chrysichthys cranchii. Lineage (NCBI taxonomy): Eukaryota > Metazoa > Chordata > Actinopteri > Siluriformes > Claroteidae > Chrysichthys > Chrysichthys cranchii. The sequence goes on from JAQMCW010000012.1 coordinate 8,641,970, forward strand.
GTTCCTGGAAAATGCTGCTCCCTCCAAATTCCCTTATGTACCATTAATTTTCCTCCTGGGCCCAAAGTGTTGATGTCTGCTAAGGATGGTGTAGTGTACTATAACATATGCAGTATACAATACCTCTTATATTTTACATATGAACATTGACATGTGCAATATATTTCTGTGGTGACTGATACGATTGCGTGTGGTGCAGTGGCCAGGTAAGAAAGCGAGATTAAGTGATTGCGGCACTGTTTACGATCACGCGTGTATGGGAGTGAGCCACTGATGTTCACGACTGATTTTAGATCAGTATTTTAACTGATCTAAGCATAGCCTAAGGCCTTTAAACCATATTGCTGTGTGTACGGAGATCAGTGACAGTAATACGACTGTGCTAAGCCTGGGCACACTGATGTATTGTAAAGTTCCATTCCAGTGGTATTTGTTCATAGTGTCTTTTTGTCCTGATACAGTCATTCACTTGACTCATTTAGCGTGAATGTATCGCAGCTGCCAGGAGGAAGGCGTCTGTATAAGCCGAAGCTGTTTCCTGTTTGAGTTCCTACTCCTCATCTTGTCGTCCCTACTCTGTTCCCCCGAAATGGCTCGCCCTAGTAGAGACTCGCACCTGTGATTTACTGTGAGAAATGAATGCTCTGAAAGGAACACCGCTAGTGGAGAAGAGGTTAGTAGCACTCATGAAACCTCTGAGCGTGATTTGTCACTCTTGCCTTTATCGACACTATATAAAAACTTTTGGCTTCTGACCCTGTCAGGGGAGGCTGTTGATATTTACGAACAGTGAAGTCCTGTCTGTCAGTTCCTGGACGGTTTTTAGCTCTGTTCTATAATTCTTAAATAAACATCATGTTGAGAAATTGACTAATTAGACGATGAAGCTATAAAATAATTAATTAAATAATGTGTGTGTGTGTGTGTGTGTGTCCCCACGAAATATTGTCCTAGACTAGGGGAATGTTGAGGTTTTTTTTTTCCCCCTTCTCATCTCACTGCCATGCTGCACCTCTGTACCTCCTTGTCTTTTTAGCCTACACAATGTGTTCTCACTTTTGGACAGTTGCGTCTAACTACTTCTCATTTGTGTAGTATGATGTGAACACCAGATGGGGTTTTTTTTTTTTGGTTTGTTTTGTTGAGACAAAAAATGTTTCTCCCTTTGTGTCCATTCCTTCCTGAAAGGATGTTAATGTGAAATGAAGAAATGCAAAAAAAAAAAAAAGAAAAAAGAAAATGCAAAGTAGCTAAAGTTGATATTTAATAAACATCAGCCATGGCATTATTATGTAATGTCATTCTGCCAGACTGTTGCTTTGTGCCAGATACATGTATGAGCTGAATACAGAGTAAATCAGCGAGAAAACATTACTGTTAATGAGCAAGTGGAAACATGGCTACAGACCTGTCAGAAGTGTCCCTGCGTGTTGGTCTGTAGTGTACAGGCAGAGGGCAGTAAGGAACTGCATGATTTATAACAGGGAATGGAGATCCTTCAATGATACCCTTTAATCCACCACCAAGTGCTGGGAAAACAACTACGCATTCTGTCTGATGTGGACATTGCTGTTTGAAATAGAACGACATTTGATCCCTGCTGAGACGCCAGCTCCATGGAAGGCAATAGCATGGGAGGGTTCTCTTGCATCACACACACATACTGGTGGAAAATTGTCTGATAATATGAGGAGAAATCAAGGCTTTTCATCTAATGATGGTGGTCAGCATTTAGATGAAGCAAACTGATTCTGAAGCTGCCCGAGGTGCAGAAGACTTCAAAGTGAGCTCTCTCCTTTACCCAGGAACACAAGGGAGTGAAGAAGCAGAAAATTGAAATCTTGTGTCAGGGTTTTGATGCAGTAAGACAGCTGTGCAGTTTAGGTAGATTGAGCGGTCGTGAAGGAGAAATCGGTCTGTTCAGAGGTTGAATACATAGAGATTTATAAATATAGGATTTGTGTTCGCATCGGATGGAAGAGTGAGCCAGCCAGGAACGCGAAATGCTACTGACCAAGCCTGATTTTTTTTTAAAATTTTAATGTGTGAGTTTCAAGGGATGCCACATGGGTGTAGGCGGAACCATTTTAGGGTACAACAGCTTCTGTGCTTTTGTTCGTGCTGGCTGCTACAAAGAAAGAACAAATGGGCCAATGTTACAGCACTAAACAGTAATACATGACTTCTCTTAAAGAGGGGCCACCGTTTCCCATAAATCACATTCATATATGACGAGCTTATTTAATGCACTCGTATCACTGTGAACTATTTATTTTAGTTGTGTGTGTATATATGTATATGTGTGTGTGTGTGTGTGTGTGTGTCTGTATGTGTGTGTGTGTGTATATATATATATATATATATAC
>JAQMCW010000012.1:8644435-8661190 GCA_030068335.1 Chrysichthys cranchii
TAATATAATATAATATAATAAATAAATAAATAAAATGTATGTGTGTTCCCTGTACCCACGAGCGTCTTATTCCACGAGTAACCTGAATCACGAGCATTTTTATTTAATAAAATCCCGCTGTACCCATGAGCAATGTTTGGAGCCACGAGTGGTACCGCGAGTCGCCTGCCTCATTATCTCGATCTGCATAAACAATGGGGAACAAGGGAAACACGCAGGTCAGTGACGGTCAGTCCCTCACAGCATCTTGTGTTGTTAGCGTCTCTTTGAGACCACGTAAACTATTGTCCTTTCGATTGCTTCAGCCGGCTCATTCTAACAGCTGTTTTGTGTTGCTGTGACATGTCACCAGAGCAGCGCTGTGATACGTATGGTTACATCCACTCTTGTAAATGTATGAATTTATTTTTTTTTTAATATAAAATGCTACCTAAAGGTAAAACTACGCTTAGCCTACGCCGAGCAGCCTAGCCTACGGGACTTGGTCTCTTTCATGTACAACCATAGCGCAGTTTTTTATGCATTTAAAGATGACAGTGTGTCTAATATGTTGAAAAATATGATGTTCTCAATCAATACTATTTATATTGTCACTGAAAGCTCAATTATCGTGCCTATAAATGTTTTGTATGGGGGTATTTTGGGGCCAGAAAACCGATTAATCCCTTTCCCATTATTCCTTATGGGAAAAATTGTTTGTAGCTACAAGAAATTGTACCCTTGAGCTGTGTCTTCAAACCAATTATGCTCGTGGGTACAGGGATCACTGTACATGTATAAGCCGAAACAAAACACGAGCTTAAGATTGCTTTGTTTGAAAACCAGTGATTTATTTTCTTCTTTACTCCTCATGTAACAGACTTGCAAACAGCACTTCTGAAGGTTGCATGCTGTCAGGGAAGGTAGAGTGTAGAAATTGCCACATTTCTTGGCAATAAGAGGGAACTTTTAAGATTGTGTTAATGATTTCTAATGTATTCTTATCAAACATTTCTATTTCTGAAAGCACTCTGGCTGCATTTGCAGTTCGGTTAATCTCGACTGACCTAATTGTGTGGTTTATTTGACTCCAGAATTTGCATATTTCACTGGAATGGCATTGAACGACACTGGACCACTGAAGCACACATTGAGCTCAGAGTTTGACGTTTCAGAGCAATGCCTGCACACCTCCCCTCACAGGACTAATGAGATTAATTTGAGGCTGGAGGAAACATCTGGCAGAAATAAGCAGGTGTAGTTAGTAAGATTTGGCTTAAATATGACAAGATGATAAACTGGCAACCTCAGCTTCAGCTTTAATGAAACCTTTAACAGTCAGCCAGTGGTTCAGACTTGAGTGGAAAGAACTGGGCAGAGGACCAGATGAATGTATTTTTTAACATAAACAATGATGAATAGTGAATACCTATCACATGGGGGGCTGAGGGAATCTTTCTCCATGCCCCAAATGTGTTGTATCCTAGTTATAATGCCAGGCATGCAGTTGCTCTAGGCCTGAATTAAAGTTGGACCTGTCTCCTAGTGGAGTTAATTATGGAAATAATTTTCTATGGACTATTTCCATAAACTATATCTTGCCGCGCTTTAAGGAGCATGGAAGTTCTCTCGTCTGTCACCGGTAAAGCTAAGATTTGCCACTCATAAATCTATTAATGCTCTCCCAACGCATTCTCCACACAGTGAGCAGACAACAGTACATTATAAATGTAGTAAAGCCATGGATGAATTTCAGATGAGGATTAGCTGTTATCGCCATGTTATGCTTCCTGGTATGAATATGCAACCTTTCCACAGTCATTTCCTGTTCTGCCCTGCAGAGCCTTATCGTTCTGGCAAATACATTATTCAACCCCAACATTCTTCACACTAAATATAAGTGTAGAAGACTGACTCTCTCTGTCTCTCACACACACACACACACACGTTTCATATTCATACATGCATAAAAATTTCCCCATTCACGTTTGAACATTTAATGAAGCTCTTCTATGATTTCATGCTGTCACATCATTGGCTGATTGGATAACTGGATGGATGTACAGTTAATAAACTTATAAAGCCTGGCATTTAGAAGAACTACTGCTGAGATGAACCTTTTGAATAGAATTAGAATTTGAAAACCAGTGACAAGAGTGAATTTAATTAAAATGAATTTAATAAGATTTTTTTTTATAAGACATATTTATTTTTTTTTAAAATTATGAACACATGATCGTAGGATGGAAACTCTTTGCCCTTCATACCCAAATATCTGAAGCAGGGATTATTAGTGCTGTACAGGAGTGTAGTTTCCACCGTAGGGGTTTGTCGTGTTTACTGCAACTACACTGTTACAAAATCCAAAGCTTGCAACACAGAGAGAGCCAATCACAGGGCTTTCATTGATCGTCTGTGAAACAAATGCCAAACACTCTCTTGAGCCCCTTACCACACTGGTTCTGACAGCTTTTAGTGCATCAAACCTCAAAATCAATAAAACTTCCTTTGGGGCAAAGAAAATTACTCTGCCCAGCACATGAGGGGAAAAAAGAAAACTCATTATACAAGGTTATTTCAACTCCCAGACGTTCCGAACCAATTTATCCATAACAAGGCTCGTGCTTAGGCTGGATCTAGATTAAAGTTCCTCAAATCCAGATTTGGGCCCCCTATCCTGCATGGCTTTAAAGTTAACCATCGCCCAACACACTTGATCCAGTTTATGACAGGCCTACATATTTAGCCAAGGAGTTGCGCTATGTGCTTTTATCCAGGTTATTCAACTTGAAGCTACCAGAGATCGGTCCTCGGGAGTTGAAATCCTGATCTAGACCAGCAATGCCCCAGCACAGTTTGGTGATCTCCCTGCTCTCACCTTTCTACTAAACTTGCTGAGTTTAAATCTGGTGTCTATGAGTAGGAAACTTCGTTGGACCCCAGGACTCAAACTGGCCAGCCTTGCTCTACAAGAGGAATATATGCAATTCATAGATGAAGCATTATAATTTAATTAAATCTACCACTATATGGATACCTTAAACTGGATTAAGCTGGAACTTGTGTCTCAAACATGTGAAAATATTTATGAAACTGTGGGAAAATGAGCTATATATCTGTTTTCCCAAGTTGTTTCGCTAGATACACAAACTGCTGCTTTTGGTAATCATTAGGATTTTATTTTACTGTGATTAGTTTGTGTTGTGTCCCTCGTGTCCAGGGTTTCCTCTTGTAATAATTTCCACAGGATTATCCAAACCACAGCCTGATTCATTCAGCTTCATTATAACTTAAAGCCTACTTACAACAGTCACATGGATGCTGAATTTGAATGTTCAGCACGTTTCCATCCATTAAACTGAACGCTTTCGATAGAGAGGCTAGAGCATGGACACTATTACAATTTATTTGGCTCTTCCCGTGTGCTGAGTTTCTTAAGGGCTTCCTCAGAATCTCTTTGAGTCTGTTATTCTTAAATGCCACTCTTGTCTACCGCCAATGTTCTCAGAATGATCCAAGCAATTTTCTGGAATAATCTGATGTCTTTAAGCAACAACCGTCACAAATATAGGAAATTAACAAACTTACTGACACAGACAGCGAGAGAGACTATTTAGCAAGTTTTGGCATATAACGCATTGATGACAAAACTACATACATATAGGGGCTTTATGCAGTGGTCACTAGCTAATTAAAAATTATTGTGCAAAAATTCAGTCCAGACCACTGATAATAAAAGGCCAACTGGAGTTAATTAAGCCCTTGTCAGCTTTAAATGAAACATTAGCATTCATACACACACACATTGATCTTAATTCACAGTTTAAATCTCATAACTCAAACCACCACTGAAGTCGAAATAAAGGGATTCAAAATAAATTCAAAATAAAGGGAACTTCCAGATTTGAGGAGACAGGCTGTCCTGCTGGGAGTCATCAGAGGTTTAAATGCAACCACAAAAATGACTCATACCACAGCTCTGTATCTCCCTCCTGAACACACAAACATAGCTATCTCTCTGTGTGTGTGTGTGTGTGTGTGTGTGTGTGTGTGTGTGTGTTTTTCTTGGAAGAGTCTAGAACATAGCAGGGCCTCAAATAAGTTGTATCTCAACTCAATCTGGAGGCCTGACTGCATTGCAGAAGGTGGGAGAGATGGAGAGAAAAGAAGTGGTTAAATCAGCTCACTCGCCCTGCAAGAGGAAGACTGAGACATGTGAAAAGGAGGTTATGTTTCTCTGGGAGCACTAGAGTCCACTTTGTGTCTGTATAAAAGCTGTCTTTTCGCTGTGGCAGTCCAGTTCTTCGTTCTCCGATTCCGAGTTCACCCCACCTGCAGTGTCCTCGTCCCCCCACACGGTGGGAATCCCTCGGTACAACACCCTGCTGTTAGTCAAATCTCGACCCAAGCCGAAGCCAAACCCGAATGCGACCCTCATGCCTCTGCCGCTCGAGTCCGTCACCTGTAGTTTGGTCCTCCTACAGAAGGGGACACTGGCTGCTCCCGAATGCAGCTGCAGAAGCACGAAAACAGCTGCAAATGTAGCCAGAATGAAGGCACAGCTCAGCACGGCTACAAGTACAGGCAGATGTGAGGATGTCTCCGCTTTGGGCATCTCTGAGTCTGCTTCCTCCACACCCTTACTGTGGAGCACTGGGCTGCTGGGAGATTTGCGTTGCACCTGGATCTGATGCAAACACAACGTGCCTACTAGGTGGCTATGGGGTGGGCAGGACAGGCACTCGGCCTCACCGGGCCCGGAGCACGTCAGACACGCAGAGTGGCAGACTAGGCACGCCTGCACCGAGGACTGCTCCACCCAGTTCTCTAGAGAGAGGTTGAGGAGCTGCAGACCGGGCGTGAAACCTGGAGGACACGACTTCACACAGCCTTGTAGAAAAAGCCACAAGCCAGCGCTGCACTCTGCAAACCGGAAAAGGAAGAACGTTTACCACACCAAGCACACGCACGACTAATTATGTCATTGTGTCCCATGAGTCCAGCATCATAGGGTTAATGTGTATTTTTATGTTTTTACAGACCGTGATGCCTCTGAGCAAATCCAAATAAGACTCATAGGAATCTGAAGTCAATTTGAAAGAGCAGGTATACGCAGAGAAAATCAGGAACGTCAAGTCGACATGTTATTGAGGCATTGTATCACTGACTGTGTTTACTGACTTGATATTCTATCTAAACAAGCCTGTTGGAAAAATGGTGGATACACTGAACGAGTTCTGCAGTTTCAATCTTTTGCTTTGCCAATTACATTTTTTTTCCCTATGATGCTGGAATTATGTCCACCTTCTGGTTATTAAAGGTAACAAAATGTACAGCAGAAACAATCCAACAAAAAAAAACCAATATCCTAAAAGCAAAACAACAAAAATAAAAACTTAAACAAACCAACAACTGTTGGACTTCAAAACCAATAAAAATAAATTAAATATAGATAATATCAATAAAACATTTTATGCGTCAGTTAAAAAAAAAGGCATGATTTGAATTTGGTGTAAAACATTTAGTGTATAAAACAGCTGCTAAAGTGTGTAAAGAGGGAGTGCATTGCAGAAGACTGTAGAAGATTTTCAGTTGAACTCTTGTGAGGGTCGTGGTAGCGAGCAGGAGCTTGAGTTCGTAACCTGGGACTGCCTCTGTTGGATGCTTGAATAAAAGACCCTCAATTATCTGGATTGCATTCTATTGTAACTGTACAATCTGTAATTAATCAACTTAATTTAGATTTTCATAATTTTTAAAAAATATTTTTGTGTAAATAAGCTCTTACACTTTCCTCAGTATTTCACCCTCTTATGTCCTATTACAGCGAGACTGACGACAGGATGGGGGAGAAACACTACGTTGCATGATTCAAACTATAAAATGATCGAATCACAGTGTATTTACTCTTGTTTCCAACAGTAGACATTGCGATTGCTATTGCTCCTTGTAATGGATAAAATGTGCCTCCAGAAAGGCACTTACACACGTAAAACACTTCAAAAGAAATGAAATGGTGAAGACAAAATAAGAACCACATTTAACAGGCTCACAAACCCAGAAAGAATATATCTAATTCACTATAGTCACTGCACAACTAGCAGTATTATCTAACTGCTGTATTTGTAACTGCAGTAATATTGATTACAGAGTGTAATATCAATACTGAGAGTCAACCTCATCCATTCATTAACACTACAGATACATCATTACTACTGCAATTATTTGTCTTAGGAGGAGGTAGTTATGAAGTACCTCCTCATCAAAATGGGAAAACGGCAAACCCTTCACAAGTTATTTTCCTCCTGATAAAAATGTGCCGTATCAGTAATTCAGTTCCTCCAGGCCATGGTTCTCTCTAAAGTGTTTTCCAATACTTGTAAAGACAAATGAATATTCATTATTATGGAGTCATTAGGCTTATCAAGACCTGGCTGAGGGACTGGCGTGTGTGTGTGTGTGTGTGTGTGAGAGTGGCAAGATTTACACAAATGTGTCGTATTGCAATTTTACTGCTACACATGGAGATAATTCTTAAATTAAAAGGAAGTGAGCCTGTGGTATGTGATGAAATTTGTAATAGTTAACACCTGGCCTTAACACATTTATTTATTTATTTATTTGTTCTGTTCATTTTTTTTGGACCACACTGATTCCGCAAATTTTATCAAAACACTTACAGGAGGATCTGATACCTGGAGAATCTGATATCATAATGCTCAAAGAACACAATAAAAACATTTCGGTGAAAACTAGTCACAATTAATAAAAGTAATAATCACAATTCCTGTGCTCATGAATATTTATGTGAAAATTCTGGTAACCTTTAAGTAGCTATTATGTACAAGGGAAAGATGCCAGTTCTGTCGGACATGCCAGCGGGCCAGGCTGTCACCTTTCCATTTCTGGATGATTGTGGTAACATTTATAAAATCTAATTTCTCACTGTTTTATTGTGTGTTTGTGGGTATTAGCGTGTTCTCACCAATGCAGATCTGCTGGGCATCAAAGGTTTTACAGCTGTTGTTGGAAGGCCGGCTGAAATCGGAAGTGGACAGGTCCACAGCACTGGAGCCTGTTCCGTATAGAATTAGTGTGAACTGCGAAAGAATGCCTGAGTGTGAAAAAGAGAAAAAAGGAATTATAAGCCGTGCCCACTTTATTAAAAACACCTGTACAACTGTACATTTATGCCGTTATCTAATCAATCATGCACAAAAAACATGAGCAACAGCACAATGCAAAATAAAAATAAATAAATAAATAAATAAAAATCTTGCCAATATCAAGTGTACAGAAAATACAAGAACTGATTCCAGTCCAAATAAAAGTTGATGACAGAAGAGGTCTGGCCAAATGCTAACCATGAACCATCTTTACCAAGTCATTATTTCTAATATGACATTTCAGTCTTTAAAAAAAATATCATTTGAAATTCAGGATTTTTACCATAATCATTAAGCCCAGCCACGTTCTCTATTTCCAGTGTCCACTCTCCTTGTGGGTTCTCATCCCAAGCGTGTGTGGTCATGAAGGCCCAGTCATTGAAACCCTCTGGGGAGTTGTCCTGGGGCCTGAGATGCATGCAAACACACGCACACACACAGCAGCATGTAAACAATCTTGTACTAATGTGATTCAACATTTATTACGCTTGTGTATCTGAAAACATTTATTCTGCCTGGGAGAGTAATCAAGCAAAATTAATCAATGAATACTTGATGAAATGCATAACAGCTGAAATGTGTGCAGCTTTATTTAATTTTAAACTGTTGTGTATGATATGTATGTGCTTACCTGGGAGCCAACAGTGTTGAGCGGGTCCCCAGAGGGCTGAAGAGGTGGATGGCCAGGTTCCCTCTGTGTGTGTATGATAGTGTGAGTTTGGCTTGCACATGCTCCAGTGAGCTCACAAAATCAGGCTGTCCTAAGCAGGCATCCACACTCTTACTGAACACCAGATGGTTCCTCACATCCCTGCAACACAGCAGTGTGACATGAATTGATTTGATTCCAAAAAAAAATACAAACAAGAATGCTGGACTAATTGGAAAACAAAGTTGAAAGCAAAGTTAACCTTTTTATTCACTGTGCATTTTTTTTAAATCAGTGCCTCATGCAGTAAAATCCCAATGAAGACAGAAACAGTAGCACTGATCGATTAACACAATAGATTTCAACCCATGTGAAAATCGCACTCAGACTCAAGAACTATTTTACTTTGCTGATTATGTGATTTGTTTATATAATATTGAGGTCAGCTATTAAGAACGTCTACCTCTTAAAAAATAGATTATATTTATAGGTTATATTTATTCCCACCTAATACAGTATTTTTTAATAATGTGGTAAAGTGCTGAAGTTTTTAAATTAGGGTTAAAAAAGGGTTAGAATGATGTTGAGGCAAGGTCAGTTTGCAATCAATTAGAAATATTCTACACAATATAATCATCATCATCATCATCATCATCCTGAAATGTCTATCCATCTGTCAGCTGTAATGGGTGTACGGCAGTCATCTGTTGTGGACAATATTGAAAGTATGACAAGTAACACTAAAAAAAAGTTGTAAGTCACAAAGTTGTAATTTTCTGCACTGCTGAAATCACAGCCACAGGCATCTAATCTCCATAAGCAACTCGCACTGTGTGCGCGTTTCTTTGACCTTTTGTACCTGGGTTCAGTCAGCATGTCGATAACACACTTGTGTTGCGGCCCCACGGTGGTCCAGTTCTGGGCCAATGCCACCATGGCACTCGCGTCTAGCAGACCATAGCCATACGAGTGACTCACTGCCAGAAAAAGAGAAGTGGGGGTAAGGGGTGTGTGAAGTCAGCCAAGTTCATTTGAGCTATGCAGCTGTTTCCAATTCCCAACTGGATGACAACATCTGTTTATTACCTAAGCGGCCCACTCCATTGGTCCTCCAATCGTTTGTGATGAGGTGGGTGGGGTGTGCTGATCTAATTACCAGGTGCTGCATGTCTCTCCATGTCAAATTCATACTGTATTAAGACACAGAGAGAAGGAAGGATGAGGGGGGAAAATCATTAAATATATTGTAATTCAACACCAAAATAATGTTCTAATTAACAATTCATATTTATGAATTTCTACATTCAAAAGGAAGTCAAAATTAGCAAAAGACTGCTACCATAAAGGGAGCTACGTGAAACTATTTCAGCAAAATTTCCAAAGGGAAATGTAATATCTACTCGTTTTAAAATGCTTTGTCTCCGTGCTTGGCTCATTGCATGCATTTGTTCATTTGAATATTTGTTGCACTTCATGGCACAACACATGGCTGTGTGAGTATGAGCAACCCACACAGAGCCATATAAACATCCAGAAGTGCCGCTAACGTTAAATGTTGCTTAAGAATTTTCCACAGAAAAAGGTAACCTGCTCAAAGGGGCTGAGCAGTCCGGAAAAAAAGGGGTGAAATTTGTTTAATCTAATACTTTAATATGGAAAAAAAAGAAATGTCATATGCTGTGGTGTTCACAAATCTAACTACTAAAAAATGAAGGTCAAGCTAATCAGTTTGTGTCACTAATTAACTGCCTTAATAAATGACCTTGCAATTGAATTTGCCATATGCGTCATTTATAATCAGGGCAGTGCAAAGGTTGACCTAAAGATGACTGGGCAATGCAGCACACAGGAGACTGTCAGAGAAAACAAACAGCCCCAACCTCTCCACACAGAAACAGGCATTGAAGTCACCTTCAACTAAACATCATCATAAACACCACCCAGAGATTTAATAGGGAGAAAAAGTGCCATAAGAGGAGAGAGAGAGAGAGAGAGAGAGAGAGAGAGAAAATGCAAGACACCTCGGGCAAATATAATCTAAGCATGCATCAGAGGGGTTTACTGCCCCAAATGGCAGGGACTGAAACAGAAACGCTCCACTCTGCTTTCTGCAGTCGTGCTTCACACGGTCCGAAAGGAACATGCCTGTCAGTGATCTCAGGCCCTTAAATGACACTACACTTCCATGGACACGCCCACATCTCCTTCACTGTGGGAAAAAAAATGCAATTTGTTGATTGGTTATATTTCAAGGTCTAATTGGCACTCTTCGGTGTGGAACGGAAGACTACTGCATGACTAGGTGAGGGCTCATAATTAAGGATGATGATTAGCTATTAATGAGGATGCCACCGAGTTCTTCTGAGGCTCCATTTTCAGCTAAAATTTGCAAAGTACTCCATTTTTCTGAGCTCAGCCCTCCATCACATTTCATTGAGGATACACCAGATTTGTAAAAATGAATTACAGGTGCTGAATGGGCATTTGGGCAGCTAAAGTAATCCTATTTGCACCATAATCATATTCTCTTGTTTCAACAATCTACTCACTAATTAACTATTGCTAGATATAATAAATTATGGTCTGATATCTGCTGCTTTAAATCATGTGTTTCTTCAATTCAACGACGTGACAGACTGTAAATGAGAGTAAATGGGTGATTAAAGCACATGTGAAGCATGCAAGTTCTCATGAAGCATGTGAGTTAATGCAGGTTAGTGAAGAGATGGACTCAGGTGGCAGGGCGTTTGTTGTATATATGTGACGTGTCTGCCAATATATGTCCCTTAAGTAGGTGCGTGGGTCTGAGTGTGCGTGTGCTGGCAGGTTTCGTCACTCACTTAGCTTCCAGGGCGAGAGCAATGATGCCTGCAGCCAGTGGGGCTGAAGCAGACGTGCCAGTGTGCGAGTCCGTGCACTTGTTTCTCAGATCGGTTGTCACCTGCACACATACACACACACACACACACCAGTAAGAAATTAGACATTATGAAAGTCACTGAAAATGTACAGAAATGAAAAATGATAGAACAGCCGCAGGCGACAGCCTGGCTCGTTGACACATTTGACAAAGCTGGCGTCCGGAGCAACCTCTGTCCCTCATTCACCCACTGCTGCTGGGATTCCAGCTGTCCTGAAGATTAATAAGATGGCACCGTCATCATCATGGCTGAATGGGCATGAGTTTAATTAGGGCCTCTGAGACCTGGGGCAGTCCTGGCATTCTCCTACAGTCTGGGGATAGAACGCGGTCCAGCCCCAGGCAACACCGCCATCAGGATTCACTTCCAGTAACAGAGCCACAAACATACACCCAATTGCCTGCTTATTAAGTACGTCTGTGAGTGGTGGCTATAAACGGAATAACAGGTCCAAGCCTCGCTGTCTTTCAAAGATAAACTCAATACATCACATTATTTACTCTTAACAAATGTCATTAAGGTGGATTATTTTGGGCTTTTGTGGAATCAAGTGCAACAGCACCACCAATCATCATAAGAAAAATAAAAATATGTAGCATTGGGGACACAGAAACGATGCTCAGGCTGATTTCTGTAGATACCATAACAGTAAGTTGAATGGTTTTTTTTATTTATTCATACATAAAGAAAAAAATGCAAATCACAAACGCAGCCACCTATTTGCCTTTAAATGTGTGTATGTGTAATCGTTTTGCCCCATATCAATCTTATCATTATCTTATCATTGCAATCAATGAGACCTTGTGATATAATGCATTCACTGCTCAACAGTAATATGCTGATAAAGATAGTACATATTAGCTCTCACATCTAATGTCACGATCAGCCGTCACTAAGACTTGCCCTGAATAATTACAGACAGTAGCTCAGTAGAACTCTAAGCACCACTGATAAGATGTCACACGTATGCTGGAGCAGTCTCAGAACAGCAAGGACATGAGGAGTGGGAAGATTGAAGTGGTACTGACCAGCGTTTAACTGATGATTAACACAAATGGTACATGGAAAAAGATGATGTGCAATCTTTAACTGTACACTGAAAACATGCACTAACAAACCAGATATGTCCAACATACACTGTCTTTAAAAACTTAAGTGCCATTCAGGCACTTGATATACTTTTATCACCACTACACAAACTAACTAGAATGCCAATACAATGTCACTACCACTGCTGCACTGAGAATGGTCCTACTGCACCCGTGGTGGTTCCCTTCCCTTGATGGATAAGGCAGACAAAATTGTGCAGAGCAACAAATAGGCTACAGTTAGTAAGTAGGGTTACATTATAAAACGGCAGAGAGGAGTAAACACTGGGTGGGTCTACCAAATATATGAGAATAATCCTTTTGTCTTTGCATGCATACACAGCCACGCATTAGCACTCACATATACACATGGACAAACACTCAAGCACACTCCCAAACAGCACTAAATAAATAGTGTTTATAAAACTCTGTCCCCTTCAAACTCATCAGCAAGAACTGGGATTACCCCTGACACCTTAACAAAATGGAAGGGCCAAGGGGAAGAGCGAAATGCTATCAATGTCAAAAGCGCACACACAGGAACACACTCCACAATTTCAAATGAGCTGTTTGCGGCCGGCTGCTTCTCCTGTGCTAGGGACAAATGAGGCAAGAGAGCGAGAGAGCGAGAGAGAGAGAGAGAGAGAGAGAGAGAGAGAAATGCTCATCTCCAGAATCCACAATCACTCTCACTGGCACATATAATTACTGGGAAATCATAGAGAATTAGGCGATTGTCCCTCAGGCAGAAGAATATGGTGAGCACCTCAACAAGTAGCATGAAAGGTTTAAAAGGCTTTTCAGACTACATTGTTGAAACTGTAAAGCCTATCCACAAATGTAATGTGCTTTCAGCTTAGGCTTAGAGGATTTAATTAACTTTAAAGTCTGTGTCTAAATTAGTTGTAAGCCAGTATGATGTAACTGAAGACACCAGACACTTCTGGAAGAAAAAAAAAGAGCACCATACCAAAGACATACTACATATATGCTGGTATTTCACACAGATCTCGTGTGCAGAGCCTGGCCCCATTTGTTATCACTGACACTATTCCACACAGTTACGCACCATCATGCACTATGTTTATCTCTTAACTCCCATGGATTTTGTGACATAGGAGGCAAATAAGTTCTGCCTGCAATGTTCCTAGCAAATGTCTGAACATGGTTTTTGAGCACCTGACCAGCGGGAGCATAATCCCCTGAGGCCATGAGATATTGGAGAGAGCATGCAGGAATGCAGATACTGGAATAATTTCTTTTGCCTTGACTCATTTTTTCCACCACAAGGTGTACCAGCTGTTACTTATCCTCCTTGTGTAGAACAATGATGCACTCATTGTAACTGTGCAAGAATGCTAGCATCTGTTCCTTTCTCAGACACGCACAGATCCGCTTAGCGATCAGGGGTTAATGAGCATGTAGGTGTGTGTTTGCATGCATGCACATGTGGGTCTATACACTGTGTATATACAGACTTATGAAAAGCTAAAAATCTAATTACCTGTAACCAAACTTGCTGTCTTAACAGAAGCATGTGTGTCGAACTAAACAAATGAGTGAGATGGCGCAGCAATGTGATGAGATGCACTGCACTTAATGGACACAATGGTGTGGTGAGATATGCTCCAGTGAAGCTTTGTCCATCAGAGACATGGCCTCAAGAGCACTGTTTACAAGAATGAAAATTGCCTGTACTCATTTGTATGTATAAGACTGAGTTGGCTTGCTGTGTGCAGGCCAACTTGACTATTAAACAGAATTTTCTGAAGGTCAGCTGAGACTCGAACTATGAATGCGTGTGGGGGGCTGGTATGCGAAGTATTTAATTAAAAAAAAAAAAATCATTAAACATCCATTTAACAAAAATCATTTAAAAAGGCATTCATCATACCATATAATATAGGGTGTCTACAAGAATAGACGCATCATAAACAAACATGCGTGCATGCACATGCGCGCACACAGCACACAAGCACGCATACGCACGCACACACATACACACACACACAAGCCACTTTAATAATGAACAGCAGTACACCTGCTCAGTTAATCCACTCAGACAGTCATGTGGCTCAAGAGTGTTAGTTAATGTTCACATCAGACATCAAATGGGGAAAAATATGATGTCAGTAACTTTGACCATGGCATGGTTCTTGGTGCCAGGTGGGATCTTAGGGGATTTTCACACACAAAAAGCATCAGATCTGTGGTTGGAAATACTTTGTTAATGAGACAATTCAGAGAAACAGCAGACTGGTTCAAGCTGACTGGAACTCTACAGTAATTCAACAACTTCTCTGGTCTTTTTCCAATGGTCAGCTGTCCAGTTGGGGTGGTTCTGTGCCCACTGTAGTCTCAGACCGTTGTACTTAGCTGACAGGAGTGGAACCGGATGTGGTCTGCTGTTGTACCCGTCCAACTCATGGTTTAGTGAGTTACTGAAACCCTCCTGTTCGCATGAACCAGTCTGACCAGTTTCCCATGATCTCTCTTCAACAAGGCATTTCCTCTGGCAGAGCTGATGCTCACTGGATGTTCTCTGACACATTTTTCACATGATTCTGTGGAATCTCCAGAGACTGTTGCATGTGGAAATCCCCCGAGATCCCATCTGACACCAACATCCATGGCACGGTCAAAGGCATGGAGATCATGTTTTTTTCCATTCTGATGTTTTGGTGTGACATTAACTGAAGCTCCTGACCTGTATCTGCATGATTTTATGCATTGTGCTACTGCCACATCATCAGCTGAAAAATGTGCTGCTGTACAGATGCTCCTATTACTGTGGCTGGAAAGTGTACACTATTGCTTATTAAATAAGGAAAATACATAGTCTATACATAACGGGTAATTAGAAATAATAAATACAGTGTTTTTCCTTGTCTAATGTTCTTTGTATTTAAGAACATCATTATACATTCACAGCTCTCTTGGCACTCTAAAATATGTTGTATGCCCAATAAGACTGATCCTGAAAGACTGCTGTTAGATCTAAGTTAGATTTATTACAACAAAATAAAATCACAAATATTCTCTAATTCTAGTTAATTGGCGTATTTAAGCCTACACTGTCTAAAACTGTTTCTATTTTTATTATAAAATCAAATTTAAGATAAATGCTACTTGATGAAGGATTTGAGAATTTTTGTCTTTGATGATGATAGTAAATCTTTGCCAGTATGGATGCCATTGCAGGATAACAAATGAATAATGATAATAATAAAATGTGACATTTAGCTTTCAGCTTCTTTTTTTTTGCCTAGCATGGTTTGAATTTCAGTTTCAGCCAAAAATGTAGCATGAGTGTGCGCAATACTCACAATCTGTTTCTCGTTGAGGTTGCCACTGCTGTAGGTGGTAGCGAGTGTGGAGGAGCAGGCTTCGCTGTACCACGGCACATTGCCATACTGAGTCGTACTGCTAATGGACAGTGTGTAGATGCTGTTGGTGTAGCCATCACAGTTACAGTTGTCCTTCTCGCGGCCACCGTTACCCGATGCCCACACAAAAATTGAGCCCAGACCGCCTCGACCCTATATGACACACGCACACACACCTTAAATTGTATACCACAATGGATTGAATACACATGCACATCCATTGTCCATATACAGATATGTGACAAATTATATAAATTAAAAAAACAAACAAAAAAAAAACCCAGAGTCTTAGTGTCATAGTAGAATGCTGAGCCTCCACAAGCCACCTGAACTGCTTGTCACAGATTCTACAAGTCTCCTTAACTGTACTGAAGGGAAATTGTTGTTTTGATGATACTCATGAGAGCATTCTGACAGTCCTCATGCCCTGTGGCTGGGGGTATTGTCATCCTGAAAGAGACCACTCCCACCTGGATAGAAATGTTTCATCATGGAATTCATAAAAGGTGATCAGTCAGAATAATTTTACATTCATTTGCAGTGACGCTTCCCTCAAAGGGGACTCAAACGATGTCAGCAAAATGTTCCCCACAGTGTAACTGAGCATGTTTTCCCCTTTAATTTGCCACTCATCTGCATAAACATTTCACTACCATTACCTGCAGTTAAACACCAACATTTCGTACAGTGCTGCCACTAAACAAATCCCCACTGGTGTTACTCTTTAGCAACAAACAGAAAAGATTATTAAATCCATTCAAATTAGATAGTCCTTTTCTCATCCTTGCATAACAGAGAAAATGTCTGAGCTGCCCTGAACAAATTTAAAGTGCATAACTTTATTTGCTTGTTACATGCAGTGCTGACCATTTTCTCAGTCATTCACCATGATAAGATTTCTTTGTAGACTTTCAGACAACACACTTCTGAGATTATATATGAGAAATAAGTGAGTCCAAAGAATCAAAGAAGTAAGTCCAGAGCAAAACATCACAAATATCTCTTCACATTTTATTTTATTTGTAAATCTTCCATTATACAGTGGAACCTCTGGTCACAAATGCCTCTGAACACGAATAAATCGGTTCCCGCCCAAAGAAATTAGGCAAAATTTTGCATCTGGTCATGACCACATAATCAGGTGCCGAACAAACACAGCCCCAGCCATTTTCCACTTCCACTTCGTACGTGCCAATGTTTTCCCATTTTCTGTTTGCGTATTGCACAATTGTATACCTAACAAAGATGCACGTGTCCCTTTAATCGGTCTCAGTCAGATGTGGGTTCATTCACTGTACAGTAACCTCCTCCCCACCCATCTTCCTCCTCACTTCCTTAATGCCAGAAGTCAACTCATGTGAGGTTAGTTTTCTTGGTTGTTTGCAGTAATGTTTTGTATAATTAAGGATTGTTCAAACTTTGATTTTTTTCCCTCTGTGCTTAAAACTCATTTAAAAAAATGTTCACAGCATTTTTCGTTGTGTTTCTATGCATTTTTGCTCTATAAGCCTTCATTATGGGCCCCAAGAAAGTGAAAAGTGGAAATGGTAGTGAGAGTAAGAAGCC
>JAQMCW010000012.1:8685926-8720903 GCA_030068335.1 Chrysichthys cranchii
ATATATATAAACACACACACACACACACACACACACACACACACACACACACACACACACACACACACACACACACAATATATTAGATTCAGAAACTCTGTGTCCTTCATCCCACTGTGTGTCCTTCATACCACAAGATGATAAGATGATCTAAAACACACCTGAGGGGGAAAAAGCCCTCATTAACTTTAACACCTGGGCCCAAAAGCAGGGTAATTTCTCTTCCTCTCGCTCCCTCCCTCCCTCTCTCTCTGACACACATCTACTACATGATCTGCTGAGGTACTGACATGCGCACACTCTAACTATACCCACTGGATACACTGGAACACATACTTACCCAAAAATCTTTTGTTACTAAAATATAAGTGGCTTCTGCTTGTATGTTGTTTGGTATGAACGAGACACACACACATTCAAAAAGAGTCACTAAGGGGTGGAAGTCACATGTCCTGCTGCTGCTGCTGCTGCTATGAGTAATGAAGCAGCTAATTCATTTTATCCTCTCTCTGTGCAGTAATGGCGTACATATGTGCTTTATGAAAACAAATGCACACTCACTCACTCATTCTCTCTCTCACACACACACAGACACAATAACAATCTTAATTCCTGCAGGTTTCGGTATGAGAAAGAGAGGGAGGGATACAGAGAGCAATATTCAGGCTAAATGGAGCAAAACCGGATGATTAAACCCAAACATCTCATTTAGGTTTTCAGCTCCTCACCTTCAGATGCCCCTGCGGTCTGCATAAGGAACCACCCAACTCTGACAAACGTCTTAGTGGAAGACAGATGGCTGTGTGTTTGTGTGTATGCAAGTCTATAACAAATCTGCTTACATAGCATTACGGTACTCTATTTTACGTCTGTGCGTGCGTGCGTGCATGTGTACGTATGCCCAGACCCTCTACCAAAGTCATGGAATGATGCATAATGCAGAAATTGCAATAAATATCACTCCCATATAGCCATTTCTTTAACATGTACAGGGAAGAAGAAGAAAACAGGCTGTCTGACCGACACCGCAACCAATTATCATAGATCAGTGAGACTCAAAACTGTGCCAATGTGCATCATCATGGAAACAATGTGGCTTACTGTAGATTCAGAAGTCTTCTAGCACATCTGATGTGGAAGCTACATTAAGCTTATAGACATTTTTAACACAAGTACAATCAGCTTAATTTGCACAATATGAGCAATCAATTGAAAATGCCTCTAACAAATTGTTCACTAATTTATTGCCTTTTTTACTCATTGCTACTGCGCCTGTTAATATAAAAATTTTATTTATCAGTATATACTCAGGAGGAAGAATACAAAATAAAGGCAGACTACTGTTAGTGGCTTTAACAGAAGTAACTGTGAGAAACCGATCATATCACTTTTCCACATAGTCCCCATGTAAGATGACGCATTTGTTGCATCATTCAACTAGCTTCTGTATTCCTGCGGAGAAGTTGTTTATCAGCTGCTCCCAAAGTCAGGTGAGCACCGCTTCATTTACTTCATCATCAGAGGTGAATCTGTGACCGCGCAGTACCTCCTTCACTGAAGGTGGACTGAAGGTGTGATAATCGCTCAGCATCAGATCCGGGCTGTAAGGAGGACGTGGAAGATGTTCAAACCCGAGCCGTTGCACTGTCTCTACAGTCTTTGCTACTATATGAGGACGTGTATTGTCATGATGCAGCAAGACTGTTTTGAACTGCATTCCTCTTCTTTTGCTGTGAATTGCAGGTTTAAGTTGAATTCACCACAATGCACCATAATTTTCACTGTTTGCCCATGCACTTGGAAATGTGCCAGAATAGGAACCTTCATGTCCCAAAAGAACGTTAACATGATTTTCTTGACTCTGACCTCGTATAATGACAGTTTCAAAAACACATCTTTAAGACCCCAAGTTGTTACATAACTCATGCTTTATCTAATTAAAAGAAGTATTTTCTAATTTAAGCTGTTTAATTTACATGTTTTTGCTGTACATGTTGGGCTTTTCTTGACATTTCAAATAGTGATGCTTTTTCATATTCAAAATTTCTTTTTTGTGTTGCTGCATACAGCATTTAATGTACAAATAAAGGTCACTGTTTGCAGAATAGGTGTGCACAATTCCAGCCAGGAAAATCACCAATCCATGCTGGACTCTGGCTCTCCAGACATGATGATGGGCTACTTTGGCAAATTTCAGAAAATTATGGAAAATGTGTGTGTGTGTGTGTATAAGAGAGAAAGAGTGTGAGATGGAGAGAGAGAGAAAGAGAGAGAGATGGCATTACTCATACTTTTGTCATTACTCATCCTGTCTTTTCTTCTTTGTGCCTTTAGTACAATGTCATATAGGTTTTCTCTCTCACTCTCATACAACACACACACACACACACACACACACACACACACACACACACACACACACACACAGAATTCCACCCCCATCAACCTACACATGTCCTTACACACCTGTCAAAGCTGAGTGCAGATGTAAGGTCAAGAGATTGAGGTACAGTCTCCTTTCTCCCCACACCCTGCTATTTCCTTCACAGCTCCTTTTGTCCCTTTGTTATCATCATGTTCTGATTTTCTGTCCCTCTCCCTGTCTCATCCTTTCTCTGTCTGCCTATTTAACTCCTTTAATCTGTCTGTCTTTCTCTGTCTGTTGGATGCGAGTGCTACTACTTGTGACACGAGATGTATTACCTCCAAACCCCTGCTGCTACCTCTCCAAGGCAGCAACACATCATTTCTCTCTCTTTCTGATCCCACATAACAGCCTGGAACTAAAGCATACGTCTCTCTGGTTCCTGTAGCGAAATATTGCAGAGTAATGTTTAACACTGTATTTACAGCCCAAGATTTCTGTAAATCTGTAAATCTTATGGGAGACACAGTTATGTTGTGGCACGTAGCATTCCTGCCTTATGGCTCTAGGGTCCCTGGGTAGGTGTGTTAAGGAACTGGGACACGACTCCGTTTGTTCCATGTGCTCTCTCCTTTCTTTCTCCTCTTGCAAAACACACACACACACACTGAGCAAACACCCTCCAATTACACACGGCATGCGACCACACCTCTGGCATCACATGTGTGTGTTCTGGCAGTGTTACATGTGCATGAAATTAGTTCAGCATGGATTTATAACCTCAATGGCAAGTTTATTGAGTCTAAAAATGGTTTCAGTGTTAGCAAAATGTCCTCTGAATGTCATCATTGGACAAAAGGCGAGCTGAGTTGATTCTGTTACAATTTGCTTGGAAGGATTAGACGGATGCTAATCCCATCGAAATACAATTTGCACTTTCTTCAGTTTTTCAACACAATCTTTGTTTTCTCACAGGACTGTTGTTATGAAACTATGTGGCAAAATCACATGACAGATATTTTTCTGTTTAACAGAAAATTACATGCAGTATTCAGTTAGATAAAACATCCATTTGTATTACCCGCATGAGATTTACACCGCTGTAATCACTACATGAGATTGTTGTTTACATGAAAGGTTTTGTTTTGTTTTTTTTTTTGCTGACTGAGCTATCAAATGAATGTTTAACATGTTATTAGACTGCAGGCAAACCAAGTCAGACCTCAGAATCTGAAAGTGAAACCAGCATGCAGAACAGTGCAAAAGCCCTCACACAGCTGGGGCAATCAAGCAGAGCTGAAACTGTTTATTTGGTTTTGACTTCTATCTGGCTTGGACTGAAGGAAAGTTGATTGGTCCCAAAATGCACAGAGGATTAGTGCAGTGAAAGAGATCGAATGGGCTCTTAGAAGGAAAAATTAGGTTTACCGTTTTAAGTGCTGTGGAATTCGGTAATGCATAGCATATAGCTGTTGTGCATAAACAAGGCAAAACAGAGTGAATTTTAGCCCATGAGCCTGTTTCACTAAAGCCACAGGGCCCGAATCATGTGGCCATCTACAGCCCAGCAGAGACTTGCCTTCCCTCATCTAACACATCAAATTCGGCTAATGAAAACCTTGACAATTAGCGGAGTCATGTGTATTAAATGAGGTCTAAAATCTGCCGTGCTGGGTATTCAAGGACTTCAAACTGCCGCTTTCTCCATTTCACAGCATATTCTGGGGAGTCACAGGTTTAAGTGAACTTTAAGGCCAGTGGAAGGCTAAGAGTAGCCTAGAGCTAAACTCACCACATCCTTATTAAGTTATGAAGGCTGGGGCACATCCACACTGTACATCCCACTGCACTGGACACGAGTCACCAAGGAAACTGCTTTAATCATCAAGCTTTTATCCTCTCTCTGCCACATCCAGAGGCTTGCATTCTGGTTTTATGTGAATCAGTGGGTCTGTGTGTGAGAAAGAGAGAGATTACTGACTCCATCTGCCTCCTTTTTAAGAAGTCATTACACTCCATTCTTTGTTCTGTCTGTGACCTGAATTTTTTTGAACTGTTTGTTCATTAAAATATGGACAGAGAAAACGCTCATGCTCCTTTTTAACACAATGGTAAAGGTCATATATTTTAAAAGCCACATAGCGCCAAAAGGCGTATATACTTTTCTTTACAGCTTGCTGGCAAAAGATACAGACATAAGAAGGAGAGAAACATAAAAGAGTGACAATGAAGATGAAAAAGAAAGAACGGGAAATGGATAATGTTCAGCTCCTCATTAAGCACAACACAACAACATTAGTGCTTCTGGCCTGCTGACTAAATGTATAATTCATCATCTCATTTGCTAAAAGACCAAAAAAACAAAACAACAAAAAAAAACCACTATTGCATGATTGCTCTTTTGCAATGCTAAGCCAAAAGAAAACACTTTTTTTTCCAGGGAAGGTTTGACTTTAGCTGTCTTTTATGAATGAAAAGGAATAGTACCCAGATATTTCACTGCTTGGATTTTGGATTCAATAGTGAGTACCATCAGAATTTTCATCTCATGGCACGCATTTGCCAGAATTACACTCTCTAGCAGAAGGAGAAAGAGCAGGGAATCGATAATGGAGAAGAATATGGGTTGTAAACATTGTGATACTTGGTTTACTTGGAGACATGTGGTTTAAACCCAACTAGTCATAAAATATGGTGCTCAGAAAAGTACTAAAGCAATTCATCTCCTTTGCAGTGGAGATGCTTCAACTTACATTGGGCTGTTATTTACTCACTTTACTGACTGCTGAAAAAAAAAAGTTCTAATACAGATGTATTAATTCATTATTATTGACTGGCAGCATGTGCCAGGCAAGTCGAATATGGTTGACACACATAACTCTTTTGAATCTAATAAATTTCTTCAAAGTGGGAAAGCTGTATTCAGCTTTTGACAAAAACAACAACCTGGACTGCCTTTGTGCCATTAGCGATTCCAAGTACATACGTGCTTTGCTGTGCTCTTCAAAGTGTTTTCGCAGTAGAAACCAGATCAACTAGCTTTTTAATCTGTGACACAGCACTAAAAAACCCATTACACTCATTGTGCATTTTGTCAGTAAACTCATTTAGTCCATGGGTACTTCCAGCAAAAACAAAAAAAACACACACACACAAAAAAAAAACCCAAACAAAACAAAAGCAAAAGCAAAACCCCCCAAAAAAGTCACACAGTCAGAAATTCAGGCATTGCTCACTCTTAGATTAAGTCCTGAACACGAGCCCTGAACACACGACTACAGTGTGTGTGTAGGCTCCTCTCGCTCTGAGAATACGCCTCCATACTGGCACATGTCGAGAAGAGATGATAAGTTTCCACTCATACTGCGTCCCAAGTTCCATCCCTGCAAGTAGGTGCACTGCAAGGATGTATCTCAAATGATCCAGTCCACTGATTTTCTAAATATCTTTTTAAAAAGATAAAAAAAAATGTAGTTTACATTTCACACTCTCCCTTCATATAGGCTTCCTTGGTAAAAGGTTGGAATCAGTTTACTTCAGTTGATCCCCTCTGTTAGTTCTTACGGCATAGGAACTATTTCAAGCAGTCACAAAGAGATACAGAGCTTCTGAAGGTGACTGTGGTCTGCAAGGTCAAGCAAGAGTTATTACAAGGTAAAGTCAAAAAGAATCATAATGATTCACAAAGAGAAATGAGAGAGACAAATCACAGTGAGACAAAACTCAATATGTTCATGTGTCTAAGTGTGTTAAGAGCAAACTCTTGGCAAGCGTGTCAGTCAGTGAACATAATTCAAATCATTCTCTAAACTATAGGAATCTTGTTCGCCTCCTGACGCTGTGGCAACTGTGTTAAAAAATGTCAAAAGAAACTGAATAATGAGGAATTTGACCATGCATTACTGTGCTTCTATTAATTATGGATAAGAGGAATTATGCTTGCATGTATAAAATTGTGTGCGTGCGTGTGTGAATGTGGTTCTCAAACTCATTTTCCCTTACACACACAGAGAGCATCTTCTCCCCTTATTGGACTTTAACCACATTAGTAAACACTGCATATTCTCCTTGTTTTCCTGAAGCAAACCTATAAAGAGTGCTTTCTTTGCTGCTAAAGATTCTTTTTTAAATCAATTTTGCATTCTTCAATTTCATAAAGGCACGCATTGTTTATTTCCATCAATAGTCCCTTTATTTTTACCAAGTAGATCATCATAGTCATGATACTGAAGTGTGATATTAAGGAAACAAGAAAACCTTTGCATTAATTCAGTCATAAGGTTTTCCAAAGCTAATATTTCAAATTAGCCAGGAAATTACTGCAGAATTAAAGGATTCTTTAATGCCTGGAGATGTGGAGATGTTATATACAATATAAAATCCACAGTGGAACTCACAGTGTACATTTTTCTCAGTAAGCATAATAACCATTGGCCAGTCGGAAACATTTCCATGAAACAGAGATGATACAGTTTTCATTTATTACAAAGCCTTTAGGCTTTGTGGTGATATTTACATTTTTTAGGACAGAAAAATAGAAAAAAAAAGAGAGACATTGAGAAAGTGGGAGAAAATAATAATAATAATAATAATAATAATAATAAAAACAGATGTGAAGTGGAAGCAAATGAAAGTAGAGAGATGCAGAGATGCATTGCTGGAGGTGAGGACGCACCATGAATCTGGTAGGAATGAATTCAGAGCCTCAAGATAAATGCCACTGATGATGCACTTTAAAAATGGAACGAGAAGCCTTTGAAAATTGCCTCAAGTAAGAATGTCGGCTGTGACTCATCCATGAGCAGTGCTGGTCCTTCTTATCATACTTTTATATTAAT
Source organism: Chrysichthys cranchii (assembly GCA_030068335.1). Classification (NCBI taxonomy): domain Eukaryota; kingdom Metazoa; phylum Chordata; class Actinopteri; order Siluriformes; family Claroteidae; genus Chrysichthys; species Chrysichthys cranchii. The sequence continues at coordinate 8,693,130 of JAQMCW010000012.1, forward strand.
GTGACTCTGCTGAACAGATTAACAGAAGGCGTACTAGGATAAGCACACACGCATGTAAAGCTTTCACATATCCACACACACACACACCCTAATGCTCACCTACTAAATACTGTTTGATTTGAAAACACAGAAAATGCAACCAGTTGAGGGACTTGCTATCTACACTTGGTTATTCATGCAGGCATTTATATGCCACAAACTCTTTCCTTCTCTGTCTCCTCAGTGAAATCAGACACGCCTTCATGCTGTGTCCACAGGGGAAAATTGCCTTCTTATAAATGCGGAGAGAACAAGCATTCTCAAACACAGCAGTCCTGATCAATTAATGTAATCCATGGCCAGTCGTAGATAAAATCAGTGCAGCATGTTGATGAAATAAATCAAATCACGATCAGGTTTATTCTCGGATTAAAGTACCCTCCATCACATGGTTTCATTTTTAAGCACCATGGCATTGCAGCAGATAAAAATCTAGTCGTGAATTATAAGCAAGTTAGAATTGCTAATGAGACTTCCAAATATGTATGGCTTCTTAAAAAAACATGCCTAAACTCATAGGTTCAGCCATCAGCAGTATGTTTTTGCAAATGTCAAGGGAACAACTTGGCACTAAAACCAGCTCGGAGTGGTGCATATCTGAAAGGTTTACAGAGAGTCATAAGCAGAGTGTTATAATGGCAAACAGCCCAAGGGATCTGATTATGACAATTTGAGAAACTATCGGTCACTCTCGAGTGGGCGCTGACTAACAAACTGTAAAATAGTGTGGGGAAAATATGTACTTGATCTTCAATATGGGTAGGAGATCTGACATGCGAAAAACCTCCAGGCAAATTAAAAATCATAAAGTCTGGGCTATGCTTGGCTGGAAGCTATTTAAATTGTATTCAGAGAATATGAGACTTGAGGACGATTTTTCCACTCCAAGGACACAGCTGGGGAGTCCTGGAAGGAATCGACACCTGCCAGTCAAAAGCAGGTCTGATATGTGCCAGTCAGATATGAGAAGTTCTTTTGAAACGATAGAGGATTGCTTGGGAGCTGTCATGGTGTGGAAACAGGATCAGGAGGCAGAAAGTCACTGAGTAAATGCTAGTGGCATGATGAAAACAGGTGTGAAGAATTCAGAGGAAAATTCGCTGTATGCGCTAAAGCCTGTATTACTCATTGGAAGAGTGTGTTTACTATAAATTTGTTTTGAGTAGATAGTCCCTACTGTAATAAACAACAAATCGTAGTACAGGCTAGAGAATACAAAATAAAATAAAAAGAGCCAAGCATAATGAATGATTTCCCTTTGTTCGCCTTAAACTCACTGACTGGAACAGAATAGTGAATAGAATAGAAATGTTACACAGACTTGTGTGATATGATGATGTAGATCACTCTCTATGCAATATCACAACATGCCACAATGTCCACTGACATTTACTAATGCGAGGCTAATCGCAAAAAAAAAAATCAATTACTCTATAAAAGCAGTCTTCTTCTCCCAGATAAAACAGGAAATGAGCCAATCGATAAATAATATGGAATGATTTGTGTAGATGTTTTGAACTCTCGGAGATGAAATGACGGCACCTTGAAACCCCGCCCCTTCCCCCAACCTCACATGCTCCCAGGACTTGCAGGGTGTCTCTGCTTTCTGTCCAGGAAAATAGAGAAAATTTTAAATTCATTTCTATAAAATACAATGCATCACTAGATGTCTGACTAATATTAGACATACACAGTTGGCCCTAGTTAACTAGATTTATTAGTGAGGCCATTAAAAATGGTCCAAAATCCCTACAATCAAAGAGAAAACTACATGAAATATTTAACAAAAAAAAAGAAAGAGCTCAGACTCTGGGAAATCACTGCCATGTGGACATAATGACAACCGATCTGTAGAAGAATTCCACTGAAAACAGGTGGATATTTTATTTTATTTTTTGCTGTTTAGTGAGCATTACTGTGGAGTCACCTAAAAGTGCACCTTCCAGCTGAGTTTTCGCAATTGCTCTTGCATACTGCATAGCTGATAATATTATTATTCTCCTCTACACTCCGTAAACCTGCAATGGTAGAAATGCTCATTTCCCTCTCTCTTAGACTACTGCTTCGGGATGATCAAGTTGTTTATAACGATTTTTAAGAATGGTAAATAAAGAAGCAGGGGGGAAAAATCAATATAACACAAGCCTAGAGTTACATAAAGAGCTTACAATATTTCCATGATATACAGTCTTTTTTTGTCTACCCACATTCTCTTTTAGACCATATAGCATGCTGTACATAAAATGTCTTATCCTTTAGTTGCTTCTTCCTTGAGCCAGGTATTCTTTCTTTGTGCACATCTTTTTCTGATTCTAGTTATTTATTTATATCTGTATTTATTTTTCATTTGCTCAAGGCAGAGCCTCTTGGAGGTGAGAGAAGATAAAACATGAAACACTGCAGGCTTTCGCAGCCAGCCCAACACCCAACAGAGAGAAGTCCACACTGTTCCATCCCAGAACTCAACACCGACAATAAACAATAGAATATTGTCTTCCTGCTGCTCTTGGATCTGTTTCCTCAAATTTCAGCCATATTAGGCTCGGGAAACCTAATTCCAGACCGAAGTGAAGAGACAAGCTCACTATGCTGTGTGTAAATCATACAACACGAAAAGAAAAGATACTGAAAGCTCATAAAAGATTCACCAGTGTGTTTTACCCATAAGATGAGGATCTGTTTCCTGCATCATGTACCTCAGATCCCAGGTGGATGGCTTCCTATCTTCCCAAACCCCTTGCCCATGTAGTGCCAAACAGTTATGCTGTGCTCCGTTGAGAAGACGGCTAATAAGATCTATGATTTTTAGCTCACTAGGTCACTTATCCTTGAATAACTTCTTTTGTGTTCATATGAAGGCTTTACAAAGACTTCATGCTCGAGAGGTTCAGATGCTATTCTAAGAGGTAAACCTATGCAGATAGCAGATGCAATGTTTCTGTTGTACAGTTACCGCAATATTCACAGGAAGCTGCTGCATTCTGGTTATAATTATGTAAGACAGGATGATAATGTTTCATAACGACATGGCCATTGATAAAGAAAAATTACACACCCTCTTAAATGATTACGCTTCTATTGCTTCTGAAACCTAGAATTTTTGACTGTGCTGTGCATCAAGATATTTTCCACTCCCCTAATTGGGAACATGCAATTCCACCACAAGGAACCAGTCTAAAAGTGTCCACGTCGCATGTCAACTGTTCAGGACACATTCATTACAACAGCCTGCTGCCCATTAGCTTTGCCAGTGTGCTCTTACAGCGTTAGGACATAACAAGGTGGTGCCAAGTATAAACATAGCTTAGTTCTCTGCAGCAGAGAGTCAGTGCTGAGCTCTTTATAAGAAGTAATAACCTAAAGATTCCTATGCTTGTCTTCTGATTTAAAAAATGGGTGGCATGTGTAATTAGAAGGGCTGTTCCGTCTGTGTAGGAAAGCCGGCCCACACTGACAAGTGCTTCTCAAAACATTCACATAGAACTATATGAATAGCACATTATATTCAAAGAAAATCAAAGCTCTGTCACAAGCACGACGTTCACTAGACGGCTCTGCACATTCGGCAATTCACAAGTGCTCTAACCACGAACACGCCTTCTCTACACTATTTCGATGAGATTGATGTGTAATGAATACTTTTACCTTAACCTATTGAGCCCACTTGATTGCATTTAGTGTGATGCATAATTAGACTTAAAGGCTCATAAAATAAGCCTTAGTTCTTCTATTTTCAGCACTTATTTAACAGAATCAAGCTTGCAAGTCACGTGGTACAGATATAATAAAATGACATTTTAGTCCTTATTCATTTGTATGTGAATGTGTTTTCTATTTGAGAGTTTTCCCTTCTCCAACACATCAATATTAGCTCATTGCTTAATTATCGAGCCACTCGTTAGCCGAGTCAGGTGTGTTAGAGCAGAGCTCAAGTCCTACTGAGCTGCGTGTGTGTGTTTTTACATCATGTGGGTGTATGAAAATGACTGCTATTCAACTGAAGAGTGAAAGCTGCACTGTGTGATAGATTTTAATGAAGTAAAATTTGTCAGATTTATACACCACTACATTTTCCAGCGCAATCGCATGATGTTTATAGATATCGTTTTTCCTTTCAATTAATAACACTGATTGATTAACTGGCATTCAGAAATGGCTCGCTCGTAGCTGATTTGAAATCCTAATTGGTTACCTTTAGGGGATGTTCTAAGGTGTCTTTTTAAAACAAGTGGTGCAATCAAGTTAATTTTCCAATTGATTTTGCAATTACTTTGCACAGCCAATCCAGTGCTGATTTACAGAATTCGATTTTCTACAGGATCTATACTTCTTTTCCAAGCAGTCATAGCACTTAAATTACTTACTAAATAGTGTTTCATTCAGTATTGTGATTATTTTCTGTGAGTACATAGACTGTCTAACACTTGTCGTATTCTAATTGGACTTTTTTGTCTAATAATTTATCTCTAAATTACTAAATGATCTGCCAATAAAACGGACCTCACAAATATGACTCAATGTCTTCTACAAAGGTCCTGGAACCTGAAACATTTCTGAGGGGTGGGAGAAGTTTGCTAACGGTCTGTTCTATGACAATTGATCGATTTGATTCAGATCTTCTTCACAAGTCACGACATCCACAGTGAAGCAATAGATTTGATGTTTGGTGATTCAATGATGCTACATTTTCAGTTTTGATATGAAATCATTTTTCTTTGTCTATTATTTTTCCAATGTCATGCAGGTAGCTCTGTGTAGTACATGTTTGTCCCTGGGAAACACTGGCTTTCACTGCACCATGCCAACAGATTTAGGCTTCTTATATTTATCAGAGAAGCTGTAGGGTGCTTTATTTTACAAATTGTTGCAAACATAAATGATCTTCTTGTAGTACAGTTCTATTACTTGGCTGACATCTGGTCAAGAGGTCTATGCGGTCTTGGTTGTCCTATAATTTTAGGCAGAAGAAAAAAGTTCCCAAGACTGCAAGGTGGATGTGTCCATGTCAAACTGAGTCTTTGAAAAGTGCCATTATGAACTTCCAATTGCAGCATCACAAGATATTCAGTTGTGCAAAAGTCCTCCTTCAGCACAGGAGGACTTTTGCAGCACCAACACCACCAGTTTCCATCTGTCCTGAGCTTTCCTGTTTCTGCACCAGCTGGTTCAGTCTCTCTCTTCCTCTTTTTATCGGTCTGCTGCAATTCTTTTCAATATATTTTGGTATTCTAAACAGATATTGCTCTGAGACATTTTCACTAATAATCAGCCTGAACGATATTCTCATAGTCTGTGTTCTTTTTTATTTTTATGGATTGCACTGTAGGGTCTTGGTTCTGGGTTTAGGTTGAACACATAAATCACAGGGAAAAAAACAAACAAAAAACAAAACAAAACAAACAAACAAACAAAATACCCCAATAAAACACAGACTTGACCAGAGGACACTAGTGTAGCTCTACAGGCCAAAGCTTTATTGTAATATTGTTGTAAAACTGTCTCTAAGAAGACATCAGGCAACCCATTTGTATCCATTTTGTGTAATAACATTTACGAAGGTTTAAATATTTTAAGACCCTGATTCTCAGGAGTAAAAATGTCTGCCTTGGAAAGATAACCTAGACTGGTCCTGGATCCATCAAATCAAATTTGAATAGCTTGGTTTATTTCTCAAAATGTATATTATGCAAAAATGCTTTAAAAAATCAGTGGAATTCCTTTTTGAAGTGAGAAAGCATGAACTTTCTCACCCTCTGTGGAAATGGAAAGAAAGTGAATGTGTGTAAGTGAGTAGTAAAATCTGCCACTGACGAGCCTAAGTACAGCCCTTACATAACTTAACTATTGAAGTGGCAACTGAGATAAATGCAGAAACGCGCACACACACACACACACACACACACACACACACACACACACACACACACACACACACACAGGACAATACAGACAGTTTTACTATCAGTAGTTTGGACTTTATGAGCTACTTATTTCCAACTATCACTCAAAGTGTCGTTTTAATACCTACCTAATGAGCTGTATTTCTCACCTACAGCCAGAACAACAAACTTAAGTAAATGAAAGAAACACTGACCAGTACAAGACTCTCATAAAAATCCAGCCAAGCCCTTCTCATGCTAAGTGGTCATTTAAGATGATCTTACAGATGTTAACGTCAAAAGGGCAATGAGGTTTACAGCTATATCCATTTGAGTCACAGCTAATAATGGCTGCTTGTGTACGTGTTTATTGAAAAACTGCAGGGAAAAACCACAGCCTGCATCTTGCCTTCATTATATCAGATGTAATGACTACAATATATGACCTTTATGTACGTTTTTTTTCCTCACCCATGAGAGCTATTAGGCATAATGGTTATCAAACCAGAGCAACTGTGTGTTTTTTTTTTAAATAAATACAGCACATGCTAATAAACAAAGGTGCTCATATATTCTCCAATACTTTACTCTGACATGGTGGAACTCTTACTTGTGCTATTAAACTCTTGACCAGCAAACAGACAAACAAAATAGATAGATAGATAGATAGATAGATAGATAGATAGATCTATATATATAAAATTCTTTTCGTGTTTGAAACAGAAATGACGTATGACCACAGAACATATTGTATATATATTGAACGTATGACCGGAAACAGCATCACTAGCGCTTACATCTTAACTATTCACTTCGTTTGTGGATGCCATTTTTATATCGTCTTTACGAATTGTTGTTATTTGTGTGAGAGTAATTTTACTGATATTGAAAAGAAGTAAACACTATTTGGTAAATAATTATTTAAGAAAACTTTGATCTAAATATATAAAATTCTTTTTGCGTTTGAAACAAAAATTACGTATGACCACTATTTGCTGAAAAATAAAATTGGTAATTAACAAACTTATTTTATAAATACAGCATTTTATTTTTTTCCCTTGCGCTCAGGGAGGGAAGCCACTGGGTAATCAGCTAGGGTGTTTTTATAATTCATTTTTCATGTGTAACAATGAGTGACAACTATGTAAGTACTAGCATGCTTTAAGCTGAGTTGAGTAAAAGCTTCATCTTAAACTGACTAAATTTACACAAATGTCACATTTCTAAGTGCCACTGCTTCTTTGTGAAGCACTGACTGTTACACATTTACAAATCAATATGTTTAGCACTGGGAAATGAGGAGATAAGACAAACAGTTCCAGGCTAGGACACAAAAATAAGTGAGAGAAGAAATGTGAAAAGAAAATAAGAAATGAGCGAATGTCTGATGAAGGAATTCACTTTGCAAGAGCATTAGCAGACACAGCCTCTGTCATCTCATGAGCACAACAGGGGAGTAATTACCCAACTGCCTCCTGCCAGCAACTTACAAACAAAGCCAAATAAGTAGCCTATAATCAAAATTCTTCCTGCACATTGTTAACCCAGCACATTTCTGTGACATGCCCGTGTGTGCGTGTCTGTGCAGAGATGTGACCAGTTTTAAACCAAATGTTAAGCTCAGAATAGACAACCAAAAATCAGAACCACTAAGGACACTGTGCTCTCCAGACAGGGTGTGGTGGTATTACTCTGCAGTGTCTGATGTAGAGAGGACACGGTGACCTTAATCGCAAAGCTGTGCACTAGAACCAAGCTTGTCCGAACCCACTCCAGGATGAGGATGCAGAAGGACACACTGTTTCCTGAACAGCCTGGATCCTGTCCTCACCAGCGACGAGTTTTTAAATCAAAAGTGGTGTCGAATTATTTTGTATCTCCTCACACAAGCATATAAGGTCTATAATAGAAACCATTTTGGACACACAAACACATTCTAATCAGTTACATAACGCAACATCACAAACTGGAGGTTTGCCAACAACTAAATCAGTCCTGGAGAAACAGAAATGTACTTCTGTGACACACCTGCAGGCTAATAAGAGTGAGAAGAAGAAAAAGTGTGGGGCGGTATAATGCGTATGGATGCTGCATGCACAGCGCTGTGGTTGGTGACTTATGAGCATATGAGTAATTCTCCTTGGAGAAAGTGGAGAGGTTATGAACACCGAAGTTTTCATCTTTCAGGATGACACATGCAGTGCATCTAGCTTTCTGCACTTTCCATGGACTAGAGAAAGGAATGCCGAGAAGCATTAATGGAGAAGAAAATATAAGACAACAACTAAGGTCAGATAAATAGCTTTCCTTAATTCGACGTCTATATTAACTCATCTTCTTTTGCGAAATAAATTTAGAAGTAATTCATTATAAACAAATGGCAACCAGAGAGTATCTCAGAATTAATTTGTGATGTCTATTGAAAGTCCACAGTAAGCAGCATAAGTACTGGAATGGTGAAATAAAATCGCTTGGTCAACTTCGATATTCATGAGATTTGTATTGTAAGCTGTTGTGTTCTGTAGCTGAGCTAAAGTACCAGGAAACAATTTTACGGGGAGCCCACTTATATTTAAATTTGTCAAAAATCCCTTTATCTCTTACACAGGTTGGCTTTATTACTATGACTTTAAGAAATCTGGTATGACTGGCTTACCACTTCTAAATGTAAAAAAAAATAAAAAATCCAATAGCTTCTGCTCAACAAATTTATGTTTAAATGAAGGTGAACAGGCATCTTCATATCCTTTTCAATTTTTTAAACAAAATCGCTGGCTTGCTAGCTAATGTGATTGAGGATTGCTAATCACAAAATGGCACTGTAGCTAATCTTAATTGAATATGAGATACTGTATGTCAGTTAATGTTACGCAAGTGGATAGTTAGAACTGATGAGTAAATTTACTCATGGGCACCTCCAAATGATAAAGTTAATCTAAAAGAAGCCTCTCACAACTCAAGATTTACCAAGCTCACTGCAAATGATCAACAAAAACTGATCATATCAAAACTGGTTTAATACTATGCAAGTGAAAAAAAAAATCCATTTCTAGGATCATTAAGTATATGAACACGAAAAAGCAAATGTATGGTATAAGACCATCATTTGCTTTCTCCTTGAGCAGTGAGCTGTGTGTGTTTGTGTAGTCATGAGCAGAGCAAAGCCAAAATCTAGAAGAAAGCTGTGAGCACGCTAGAAAGAGGCAATGTGATTTGTTTTGCAAATATTTGTGCACCCCAAAATTGAAAACCCAGTGGTCAGCAGCTCTTAACTCACCGTCTGCCACTTAATCTTGTTCAGGGTCGTGGGGGAAAGCTGGAGCCAATCCCAGCTGACTTCAGGCAAGAGGCGGGGTACACCCTGGGCAGGTCGCCAATCCACCACAGAGCCGCTCTTAAATCAACTTCAAGAAATTAGAAAAATTACCTCAGTATAAAAAATAATTATATTGACCAACCAACAAAATGTTTAAATGATAATGGTTTACAGAAATGTAAATAAATAAATAAACAAACAAACAAACAAACAAACAAATAAATAAAAAAGAAAGTGAATTTTCTAGACCACAAGGAAGTAAACATTTCTATGTATGCAACAATTTAACACAGTGGACTGTTGCAACACCTTAAATCAGGCCATAGGGAGCACCAATTGCACCTTTGAATGACCTCTAAGGGACTGAAGCCTGTGTGAAACAGTTCTTTTCATTTTCATACATTTTCCCTCTCCCTATTCATCATCACTGAACCTCATAAAGAAATGGAAAGTATATTAGCATTGTCCTTTAAATCACTGCACTTACAGAGGCATTTTTTTATCTGCACTTGTTAGCTGAAGATTGTCAAAGACAGATCAAACATGTAAACAAATTTTCTCAGTCAGCAATTTAAGCAAATGCTAGTGAGAACAACTGCAGAAAAATAAGTGTTACAAAACCAATAATGAAATAGCTAAGACACTCCTAGTGGAGCAAGCAACCAGGGAAGACTACAACACTAATGACAGAATAATCATTTCCCTCAGTTTCTTGTTTATTAAGTAGAGCTATTTTGTACCTACACTTGCTGGCCTCATTATCCAGCAAGTTTCACAGTCACACTTTTGAGGCTATATAAATACTGACTGCAGCCTCTGTTCCAATACCTCATCAATCCTCCTCTACTCTGTCCATCAGTGGAAAAACACATACATTATATGGGTGATGAGCAGATATTATATAAGAGGTAAGCAACTGTCAGCACACTGGCATGTTAATAGTGTGTGACGGTACAGATGTATCAGGTGTAATCGTGTTGCTTGTCTTTTATACACTGTGGATACCAGAGGTTCCCAAATTATGTGGGTTGCAACCCCACGTGGGGTCACTTGACTTTCCCACGCCTTTGTGAAAGAGACTGACGATCTCCTTTTTCGTTATTTTCATCTACTTTACAAATTAATGATGCAACGATTGCTGTAACTACAAAGCACTTTTTGTGCGCTACTGCTTTTTAAATATTACTACGAATCTCATTCAAATAAGCCACATTTTAATTAAGAGCACGTGTGCTTTTTGCAGTCTTTATCCTGACATGCTGCACTAACGTAGGAGTTCAGAAGAAAAAAATGGGCAAAGTTATCTGTCCGTCTACCTCTGCTAGCTCTTTGACATCAAGTGACTCTGATTCAGTGGAACAACAGAAGACAAGAAAACAAAAACAAAATATGCCAAAACATTTACTGAATATGGATTTACAAGTGTGACGGTAAATAATGAGAAGAAACCAAAACGCCTTGTGCGTGGCAGAGATTTGATATACTGCAAAAATGGAATACACAGATATTTCTTTCAGTAAGGAATACACACAAAAGGCCATCATGCTACAAGGAGAATCTCACACTTCAGGCTGTGCTGTTATCTGAAAATAACTCGCTTCGTGATAGCAACAGTAAATTCTGATTTGTGTTGGGCCCTATCACACTAATCTGGCGTGGATTATTTTCCTATAATAAAATGCCCCGTTGTCTTTTATTACACATGCATTATTTGAAGCTGGATATGACCACAGAATTGAGTTGCACCCTTTTGCACACACTTCCTGACTCTGAAAAGCTGTTCCAAAATGCTAGTTCACACTTCCCACTAGACTGGTAAGGCAGTAGAAGGACACACGATAACAGTCAAACATGACAGTGGTCTTAAATTATAAATCTGGAACAAAACAAATCTAGAGTGGTCAAGGTTTGGAGTCACAGAAATTTCATGAAGAAGTTTTGGAACTCTTGGTGTTCAATTTATTTGACACAATGATTCACCTCTCAGACAAGTCAGCAGTGGTCATAAGGCACTTCCATTCTTTTTATTGACAGGGTAAGGGGAATGAAAACATTTGCACAGCCACAGAAATGCTAAAGTTAAACTACTACTACTACTCCTTTCAGCTTTTCCCTTCAGGAGTTGCCACAGCGAATCATCTGTCTCCATCTAACTCTATTCTCTGCATCCTCTTTTCTCACACCAACTAACTTCATAACCTCTTTCATTACATCCATAAATCTCTTCTTTGGCCTTCCTCTAGGTCTCCTGCCTGGTGGTTCCAACCTCAGCATCCTTCTACTGATATATTCACTATCGCTCCTCTGTACATGTCCAAACCATCTCAGTCTGGCCTCTCTAACTTTATCCCCAAAACATCTAACATGCGCTGTACCTCTGATGTACTCATTTCTGATCCTGTCCATTCTCGTTTCTCCCAAAGAGAACCTCAGCATTTTCATCTCTGCCACCTCAAGCTCTTTCTCTTGACTTTTCCTCAGCGCCACTGTCTCTAGGCCATACTACATTGCTGGTCTCACCACCGTCTTGTACACTTTTCCTTTCATTCTTGCTGATATATGCTAGAGTTAAAAAATATGACAAAAAAATTTAGCTAAGAAACTGGAAATGCAGTGAGGAAAAAAAAATCTTATAAGCAAAGACATCAGATGTAATTCTCAGAATCAAAGCATAACACTTCAGTATTCACAGATGTGATCACAGGACTAAGCCCTCATCAGCAGGAACACCAGAAGTGTGACTATGTTTGAAAAAGAACAAAAGTTTTTCTTCAATCTTTTATCCTTATTCGAAGCATGTTGAGCCTGCCTTTCATTTCAGAATGCACCATTCCTACCATAGCTAAGCTTAAGCACAGTCTATTTTGAATTCCTTGGGGTTGCGTGATCACTATCATTAACATACTCTCATATGCATTGCTACATTTACATAGGAGCATGTACAGTAATTTTTCCTGATTTCACTCTGCACTTGACAGTTTGTTGAGCACATTTCAGCAACAGCTGCTTTGGTTCCGAGATGAAAATGGGTGACAATCCAACATCTAACCTGCTATTAAGCGCTGCATACTAACCTACATTTAAAGCCTATGCAACAGTGTTGCGCTACATAACCCTTTTTGCATTTGCTAGAGAATCTGCAACATTTCACCAAAAAACATGATCAAGAACGGTCTACTTTCAAAGAAAAAGGCAATTTGACTGGAACGGTGGATTATCTTTTCCACAGTCCAGCACAAGATTATACACCACCTGCTGCTTCAAACAAAATTTTTACTAACTTTTAAAGATGTGAATTTGTTTCAGTCCAGTAGTTACAGTATATCATGCTCTGCAAAGTTCTCTTGCTCACAGTGTTTAAAAGCTGGAAACCCATGCACAAAATATAAAGAGTATATATATAGAAGTGCAGTAAGGCAGTGCCATAATAACTTTCAAAATGCTGAAGCGTGGCCAAAAAAAGTGTACAAAAGATATTAGACATGTTAGCCTCATCTGAGGCTGAAACTAACCTAAAGCAAGATATGTATTATTTCTATGCTATGAACAGGCTGGCCTCTGTCTAGCTAGCGATCCTTAAACATACCGTGAGTTCTATTTTTAAATCCTATCTGGGTCTAGCTTCCCTGACCTTGGCTGTCTACATTGCCTTCACCTTAAACTGTTTGCTTATTACATCTACCTTTTTCTTTTTTTTTTTGCTGACTCACCTTCATGGCCAGTTTTGATAGTTCATGTTTTTCTATCAGCTTCTTGTATCAACTTCCCACATCACTTCAAACAGTGACCTCTTTCACCCAACAAATAACATAAGTTAGCTGCAGAGGGAAGCAGAACTTCTATACAGCTATATTGGTAAAAAGATTAGGGTTTTTTTCTTCCTTTTTTTTTTTTTTAATTATAAGAGTTTTCTTCCACAATTCATCTCAGTTCTCTGTGGCTGGCTAGAGATGCACAGGGGAGCTCTGTGGACTGCTGGAAGAAGGAGCTCAAGATGCAAGCAAAGAAAAATTGATGGTTGCTGGAGTGTGGACACTCCACAAATAACAATCCTGGGAGTAGCCAGAAGTGATGGAGAAAGCTAAAGTGGGGCATATGACTGCTGACCTGAGCTGTGTGGTACAACCCTGCAATCCAGCTATATGAATGAGGGAGAGCTGCATTCTTATTTTGTGTGCATACCAAAAATAGCCAAAAGCAATGCAAAAACAAAACAAAACAAAATATCAAGAGAGGAAGACTAGTTCAGATGCAGGCTTATTAGTGAAAGAACACACAAAAGCACAAGCCCGTGTTATTCTTGTTCATTTCAGTAGCTTAATTACCTGGACTGAAACGCACAAACAGCTCTGCAATCGTATCAAGTACTGTGCCTAATACAATTAGCCAAAAATAAAACAGGCACGACTTTCTCCATAGCAACCTCTTGCCAATGAGGCTATAGAGAGCACTAGGTTCCAAGATGCAAATAATCATGGGAGATTTTGTGCATAGACGTGTTGGAGGAGCGAGAGGTGCCAATCGTGTCACTCATTCTGTTATGCACATACTCAGTCACACACACTAGGGACAACACGCGAGACGCGTCTCAGGAGAACAAGCTAAACATCCAGCACAGAAACAAAGGAAGCTGCTTCCCAGACAGTCTCTGGGGAACTAAAGTCTGTTCCAAAGCACACTTCAGCGTTCCTTGATGAATAGCTCCAGATGGGTAAATATGGAGGACAGAAGAGGGCTGAAAACTTTAATTTGGACTACAAACAGGTCTATTGGCAAGGTGTTCTGTGAATTGTGCACTTCATTACTTACATAACAAATGTGTGCAAAATAAGTACAATGCCCATTCTTAATGCTTGGAAGAAAGATGCTTTAAATATACTGTGAACCAGCCACACAGCTGAAATTCTGAATGAGAAAAAATGTCTAAATTATATCAGAGCTAATTCAGAATAGCAAATAACTTTAAGCAGCTCCTGAAACAGATGCCCTGTGCAAATTACTGGCATGCTTCTGTCTAATGTGATGCAGTAAGCAAGCCAATTGTTTTAAAGCACTGATCGAGAAATTGTTTTTCTGGCTACAGCTGACAACAATAGCCTTTTAAAAATATTTTGCCAGATTTTAGCTTGGTTTTTGGCTGTGTTTCATTCCACAAAGGTCACTGTACATCCTATCAGAATCTACTATCAAACTGGGACACCATTTCTGCAAATTAATCCAGGGTCTTTTAAGCGGCATTGCATTATGATGACCATGTGATTTTCTGAGAAGATTTTCTGTTTTTCCTCTCCAGATTTAATTAATTAGTCTTAGGCCATTTTTCTGTTGTGCTTGTTGGGAGCTTGGGAAGATTTTTCTGTTAACAATGTTAAATCATTTAAGAATGACAAAAAACAGACAAATGGAACACAAAGTTTAGAATATTTTGTAAATGAATTAAATTATTATATTTTAAAAGCCTGACACAGATATGCTGCTCTGTGCACAGCTGTGCACAGCGTGAGCTACCATGCATGAGCTCCTGTATATGAAGAAATCACTTCAAGTGCAGTTAAAACTGAAAAGTGCATCTCCCATTCATTTGACATTAGTGCACATGGTAATGTTTCCTTTACCAGGGCTGCCAGATTCTGTGCATGATTTCAACATTTTGCCACTATCTACACCCAAGAAAGTTTGGTTTCATGTCTGTTTTTTTTCTTTGTTTTTATTTTTCATGTGTGGTCCCCCCCCCCCCACTTCTACCTCTGAAAAAGTAGCTTACACTTCTGCTACAGGGCCAAAAAGTAAACTTGTGTTTTTTCTGAAAGACCAGTTTATAATGATTCCATCTTGTCAAGAATGTGTCCTGTGCCCTTGTACCAATCATCTACCTTTGGTGTTGCATGGTTATAGGATACAATCAAGGAGCATGATGGAATCATAAAAATTATTTTGCTTTAGCAAGACATCAAGCAGTAAAGATCAACTTTTACATCTTAAACGATAGTAAATACAAAAGGCCTATTTTTTAAGGTAAGACTAGTCAACAGAAACTCAAACTGTTCGCTCAAAATGCAATAGATTTAGAAAGCACCAGGCATACATCCACATCTTCACTCTTTTCATGACATTAAATATTCACTGTATGACTGTATGACTCAGTGCTCCTTTTTTGGACTCCTATATGAGAAACGTGCCATCCTGAAACATGACATTTAAAGTCTTCTCCCTCCCAGTCATTTCTGCATATATTTTCTCTACTTGTCATCACCCAACATGGAACCAATGGCTCAGTGCAATCACTCAGGGACTAATGATACTGTAATTATGGCCCTGAATAAAGACTTTCATCCACTTTGGGAATTCATGTGGTTTGATGGAGATCGACAAGAGCTTTTGGTGACCCCTGACTCATCGGCAAATCTGACCTTGCCTTTGTTTCTAAGTATCTAAGGAGGAAAAAAAAACCTTGAATAAATTAATAAAAAAAAACCCAACACTTTAGACATTTTTTCGAATGAGTTTCTTCTTTGCCGCTAATTTATTCACACTAACTCCTCATTAAAGTCCCTTGATGGTAATCTGGCAGAACGAAGATCATCATCAGCTCTCCTGAGAGAGTAAACCTTATAGTGTTTGCACACGTGCATGCATTCTTCACTCACAAACGACCATGCAGATGCCTGATAGATGTTGCTTAGTAACAGGAGAGTGCAGGACCTGATTGTCCTTGCCACATAATGGGAATGGGCAGTCCTCTAGGCAAAGACGCAGAGCATAGACATGACCTTACATTACAGCAGCACACTGTACATATGCTTTTCTATTTTAATTAAATCTAAGACACAAGAAAATATAGAAAAAAATGAAGAGGTCTGAATACTTTCCAAACTCTGGATTATCACCAAAAAAATACAGAACAGTGGGGAAAAGAACAAAAAAAACCCAAACAAAACAAAAAACAGGGTTCGGGTTGTCAACATTCTAACATGGTTGACCACCCCTAGCACTTCCATAAAATTTTGCGAGTAGGGGAACAATAGCAGGAAGATTGCGTAGACTGCTTCTAGTTATTATGAGCACAAAAGTTAAAAATATAGCATCGCTTGGTGTGCCAGTGATGACACCATAGATTACATGGCTTATAAGAGTTCCAGTCAGACAGCTACTTCAGAAAGCATCTTAAATATTTGGTCAAAACATCATTACCTCAGCTCATAAAGTACTTTCAGCCTCTGGTGTATCTCTGGACAATGAGTTTTGAGAAAAAATTTTTCTTCCTAGTTCATAAAAATAGTTCTTGACAAACATTGTACAAAAAAAAAAAACATTTGGCAGCAAGTCTTGACAATAGTTTGAGGAAAGCAGAAGATTAAAAAAAGGTGATGACAGATAGAGACACACAAAAAAATGATGGCCTCATACTTGTCATCACCAAGATCCTTCAAGTAGTCAGTGCAGACTTTAAAAGTGGAGTAGAGCTGTTTCAAGTGCATATTGATTTGATTTCAGTGATCAGAATCCTGCAATGTGTACTACACAAAACAGACCCCTGGTAATATACCTTTCATTTTAGGCATATTTGTCTTCATTGAAGTACATGACAATTACATGCATGCAATAAATTTAATAATTTAATTTATAAATGTAGATTAATCATTTACGTATTTTGTATAATGTGTTTTAATATTTTGATGCACTGAATGACGAGTGGTGGATGTGTGAAACACAATTTAGTTTTTTATGTTTTCATTTCTTATGCGATGCAGAAAAAATGTCCGTCCGTCCGTCCATCTGTCTCTCTTCCTCTTTAGGAATTGCTTCCTAAATTGTATTTTAGTCCATACAAGATAACAGTTCATAAAAAAAAATACCATACACTGAAATCCGTACTTCCATTAATATACCCTGAAGAAGGGGAAGTCAGCTTTTTCCTAATTATCCTTATGGTGACAGCAGTGACAGTAGTGAGGCCCCAAGGCTGTTACTGGTAGATTCAAGAAGACAACATGAACGCACAATATGATGCTTTTCCATCAACACATGTACTTGGAAAAAAAGAGCCTGTAAATTCATCCCCTCCCATTTTAGATTTGATAGATGGGTGGGCTTTTCTCTATCAAACATTTGAGCTCTGCATCATCAATTACAGTCCTTGTTTAAATGGGTGGTTGTTCTACGTGCTTCTTTGCATGTGCATAATGGGCACCCAATAAGCTACTGTAATTGCTTAATTTTTTATAGACCACCTTCGAAGCTATGCATATTAAATAGAGCAATGAATGTATGATTCACCAATGCAGCTTTTCCTGATGTACAAGTAAGTTTGCAGGGTTTTAGAGCAGTGAAATGAAGTAGGGATACAGTTGTGCTGTTTTGCAATTACAGTTGTAACACAGGAGCCTTTCTGATTTCAGTGAAAATATACAGTACACTAATGATACAGATAAACCTGAACTTCATTAAAAAAAAAAGCAACTATACACTTGATGTTATGTGGAAAGTTTGTAAATCAAACCACTCACTCACTTTCTAATGCTTAATCCTATTCAGGGTCGTGGGGGAAACTGGAGCCAATCCCAGCTCACTTCGGGCAAGAGGCGTTGTACACCCTGGGCAGGATGCCAATCCACCACAGGGCTGACACACAGAGACAGACAATCATTCGCACTTATGTTCATACCTACGGGCAATTTAGAGTAGCCAATTAGCCTAATCCCCTCTGTGCATGTCTTTGGACTGTAGGAGGAAAGCGAAGTATCCAGAGGAAGCCAAACGGACACAGGGAGAACATGCAAACTCCACATGGTGCCCAGGTCAACCCTGAAGATCGAATCCCGGACCTTCTCACAGTGAGGCAACAGTGCTAACGACCACATCACCGTGCAACCCTAATTCAAACCGAATTTAACTAAAAAAAAAACAAAAATACAAAAAACTACAATTGTACTGGCTCAACGTTAACCCCTCAACCCCATCCCTCACCCCCAATCCTACTCCCTCAACTCTAAACACTTTTCCTAATCCCCCAACACTAGCCCCCTAGTGTTAAACCCTTATCTCAAGAATTTCTGTAATCTCTACATTAGTATACCGTGCTCAAACCAGTATATTATGTTACATGGTCAAATGTTTATGGACGCCTGTTCATCACATCCATATGTGGTCGTTCGTCAAACTCTTACCAAAAAGTTGTTACCACAATAGTATAGAATGCATTTGGATGCTGTACTGTAGTATTACAATTTCTCATCACAGGAGCCAAGTTGCATACAAACCTTAGATCATATATTGTACACAGACACAATAAGTACAGCATAAAAAAGTTCACTATGAAACTAGGCAACAAATGTGCTTAGCTGAAGCAGGGAGCTCAAAGGAATTTCATTGTGGCAGCAGGGGCGTGGCCGAGTGCCGCCTCCTGACGGGGGAGCGAAGTCGGAGAAGGGGAGTGGTGAGTGAGTACACCTGGGGATCATTAACTCTGTCTGTTTTATACTCCACAGTGAGCACTGGCTACGGACGACACACGACTGGAAATCTTTGTGAGTGTCATAACTATATGTCTGAGCTGAAAAGTCTAAATAAACTAAGTATTCTGCTAAATTCACCTTGTGGGTCTCCGCCTCCTCCTTCCCCCTACCAGGGACTATCACACCCATCCATTCTGTTATTTTGTGAACCTAAGTTTTGACAGATAAATCTTTGACATAGTTGTTGTTTTTTTTCTGTTTTCTTTCCTGTGGTATTGAGGACTCTTGCTCATTGATCTGGCCATACTTTCGGAGTTTACTTTTGGAGTTTCATATTGTGTAATCTGTTTCTTATTGTGTATAAATTGGTCATTTATTTCAGCAAGTCCTGACTGTGCAACCTGATTTTGTGTTCTGTTGGCTTTATGTGAACTGAAATGCCTGCTTTGATAAACACATTACTATTCGACTATTACTTTTGTTAGCAATTTTATGATTTTGAATTTGGTTAAAATGGAAAGTTTGACAATAACATAAAAAAAAATATAACTAAAATTGCAGCAATGGTTTTTATATTAATATACTGATATATTGTCCATTACAGTAAGTATGCTTTAAATATTAATTACAGTAACGACCTGGCTACTCCACCCCTAGTAAACGATTAAAATTTACAAGGTGCTTTTTACAGTCTATTCCCTAAATCAGGTTTATTCACTCTTACCCAGAATGAGGCGATGTGGCTTCAAGTTACCCCTAGTCAAGGAGGAAACACAACTAAGAGTTGTTTGAATAAAAGTTACTTGAAGTAGAATCAGGTATAAAGTCACACTGGCCCTTTTGTAGATAAGATTGAAAACCTGTGTCCTAAATCATAATATCCCCTTTTACTGATTTATCCAAGCTAACCCAAGATATAGCATATATACCTTTGATATAAATAATTTATATAACTCACACTTTTTACATTCCATACGATCCCCTACCTGCAATTTTTCTTCTTTCTTGGCCTCACCAATATAAATTTCACAAGCTTCAGGCACTTAACCAGGGGATAGACATTTCTAATTAAAGTGATGGGAAACATTGCCATTGCCACCCACAGCATAACCGTAGGTGGAATAGTGCATATATTTCAAATGCTTTTTATTTTATATGACTGTATTAAAAAATGAGAGCTATGCTCTCTTGAACTGCAGAAAGCATGCAAAACGTGGGCTGAAAACTTGAAATAGCAAATTGAGCAGAAAACAGGGATATCTTGCACATTATGATCTACTGACCCCTTTTTGGTATCCTGAAGCCACATTAAAGTAAACTGTGCATGTCTCAGTCTAGTGTGTGCACAAAAGAGAAAAAAAAAATCTTATGGTCTCTCTAGGCTTCTAAACCATTTTCTTTCGCCAATATCACTGACTCACTGATCATGATTTAGTGCCTCGAAACAGTTTGCTCTTTCTGGCCAAAAAAAAAAAAAAGGACTGGAGCAGTAATCTCAGACAATTCAATCAAGCTTTCAGGTGCATCTGTAGAACTAAATTAGCACCCTTGGATTTGTCATGGTTGGGAAATCACATTTCTAAATCAAGCACACATCTTAACTTACATTTGAATGATAATATGTGAGCTCAACCAAACAAGCAACAGCTTACTGCTGAAAGTTTTATTTTTCTGGAAATTTTCACGTTACTGTTTTTATGATGACATCCATTTGCTTGTGTACACATTAACCAAATATTCCTGAAAGTATATACATATAATAATTACACAACTTGTGCAACTTGTCACTTCATTATCACTGGGTAAGCTACCTAGTCAAGCACAACCAAACTAGCAACAGCTTACTGCCTGAAGGGAGGGAGCTGCTTATCAATCCAATAATATGGTCAACTGTAGCTTAATTTACCCTAGCAAACCCCGTTTTTCACACTACGTGTTTTATCAAAATGTACCATCGTGAAGAGAATGTTAATGCTAGCTGGCTGGCTAATACTGCATTCCATTTGCCTTGGAAGTCAAAGTTTGGAGCTGGGGATAATGCTCGACATAACTGCGTTCCATTTGTGCAAATCAGAAAGTCAATATGGACGCCTCCAGGAAAACTGCTATTGTGCTTGCTCTTTTGTCGTTTACTGGTGTTTAACCGCAAATCTAATCAAAATATGTCCCTATTAAAAATAAATTTCGGGTTTTAAACTGGAATTTTAACTTTCTTTTATTACTTTTATTTAAATTTCACAGGGTGGGGGAAGCCAGATTTGCTCACTACCAGGTAGCCATTAGCAATTAATTAGCAATACCGCCTGAACTCAGCACATTATGTGGCATTTAGTGCATTAAAACACCGTATCAATATGACCACAGATAAAATGTGGACAGTGCTTGGACAGAAGTTTAATAAACCGAGGACAAATGGAACACAGCATGTTATCCAAGAGATTTGGTCATGCAAGCTAACTAAGGGAAGAACTCTATTACAATATTTAATACAGCCTTTAGCATTTTGGAAATTTTAAATATTTTATTTACGATTTTTGGGACTGGTGGTTGACTGACACAGCTATGTCTTTCAATATAAGATTTGCAGATATAAATTTTGGAAATGCTGATATTCCTGCTTTTATGGGATCCATATGTCCTTTTGCTGCAGTGTATGGAATGCGTCTGTAGATGAATAACTGAGTCCAGGATATTCTGGATATGCGTCTGTAGATGAATAACTGAGTCCAGGATATTCTTGGTTAGCCATGTTGCTGTAAAAATTTAGGCACAGATCCCTGAAATTTTAGCTTAGATTCAATGTCACAGGCTGGAGAAAAGCTGCAACGGACAGCAAAGCAGGGTCGCATGGCTCAGCATGGGTCTGTGACTTTAAGAGATGCTGCTGGCTGTAGTGGCCTGACCCAGGACGCTTTAACTAGCATCTTAGCCGTGGTTTAGAATGGGGAATCTTCAGGGACTTCCCTAAATAAAAAGTCAACCACCCATTTTGAATATTATCTTCCTTTGGAACACTATGCTGACTATGATTTTCAGTTTTGCATCCTGGAGCAGCATACTTACTCTTTCTCCCTGACATCTCTCCCTGTAGTTTTGCTTTTTGATTCAGATTGCTATGGGTGGTCATATGTTAATGAAGGGGGCTACAGACATTGGGCTATGAACCAATGGCAGGCATTTCCAATTCCCCCGTTCTCTCTGCCTAGATCCTTTCTATGGCCATTACAGACTAGGAAGGCAACAGAACACTTTGAAAGGCCCAATACGTCTTCAAGTCACACTGATGTATCTAATTAAAAAAACAAAACAAAAAAAAACATTTTCATGGCAAGTCTCCTTTAAAATGACAATGTTTTCAGTACTGATGAATTTTCGGTGCAATGTTACCGGATGCTTGGCTCCAGTGAAATGCCGGAGAGATGGCACCATAGATTAGGATGTCACGGCTGTACTTTTAAGGTCATTGTGAGGAAAAAAAGATTTAACATCACTTTGCGGGAAACAAATGGAAAGTGGAATGAGAGAAAGAAGGAACACACTGCCATATGTAGTCAGGAGCTCATCTCTGATATTACAAACGTCTCCAATTGACGAGATGAATTACCCAAGATGGCATTTCACCAGATTTCACACACATTGGTCTGGTTTGTGACTGGCATGTCACTGTTCATTGCATGTCAATAGCGTAGCAGAAAAAGCATAACTCTTAGCTTTATTCATTAAATAAGAAGAAGAAAATACGACAAAGGCATAAGTTGACATTGTCATGCATACACACTTCATCAAGCATTCTGTGCACACAATGCTGACAAAACCTTCTGACAGGGAGAGAGAATGTGTCTGTAATTAAAAGCTAGGCTGTGTGTGTGTGTATGCCAAAGTGACAGGATTTGTGTCCTTATTTTATTTGTAAAAATACTAGTGTTATCTTTATGAGATGCAGTTTTTAAATTCAGCTTTAGTTTTGTACTACAGTATACAGATCAAAAACAGCATTGGGATATTATTGGCCATTTCCCCCTTTTCTATCCCCTTTCCACAACAACATATTTGCTTATTATGTGTTAATGGTGAACACTTGGTGCACTCTCTGGTCTGTTACAGCTGGAATGCTCCTATGTATTCAGGATTTAGGTGTTCATTTATTACTTTACTGCCCATTTCCACTGTAAGAATTTCCACAAGGCCAATAACTGCTGGTGAATCCTATATTCAGACGGTAAGATGTGTGTGTGTGTGTGTGTCTGTGTAGGTAGTCAATTTACCTGTAGCAGCCTACATTTTGCCAGCAGAACAAACAAGGTACCAGTGCTGAATATTAATGCAATTATTGATTCTGAATCCTTCTGGGCCTATCGACTATTTATTATAAGGTCCTGGGTTGTACATATTAAGAATGCCTGTTTATGTCAATTGTAAATGAAGCACATCATTTGTTTAAGCTCAGTTTGCATTCTTAAAAAATGCAAAGAAAGAAAAGGGGGAAAAAAAGAAAGAAAATGAGGATGGAAGGAAGAAAAAAGAGCAAAGAAACAGCTATTAATAAACTGGCAGACAGTTTGGAAAGCTCCCAGATGGCAGGAGTGAGATGGCAGCAGTGAGAACTGCTCTGGTGGAGGCTGGTGGGTTTGGTATCGATGAAGTATGAGGTGTTTCTGATTGCACCAGGTCTCTCTGCCCCTCTCCTCACAGATACAGGCTATTCACAGTTCTGCACAGGAAGTCAATCAGATAAAGAACATTCACACATCAACCATGACTCCTGTTGCTCCAGTACCCTGTGGCTTATGCCAGAATTACAGGAACAGGACCACACGAGCAGCATTGCTCATTAGATGATAAGAACTGGGGTAAGCAGAAATTCATTTTCTCAGTTGTCTATCAGTTTACTGCCCTTGTACATGTTTTTACATGAGGAAATAAGTGGGAGAAAAGAGGCAGAACTTTACATTCAGAAAAATAATACACTCAGAGTAATGAAGAGGCTCGCTCTTATTGTTTCATTTGTGCATGTTAGAGTACCGCAGACATGTTGATACACACACACAACTTGAAGAAGCTAGATCTAAATAAACATGGTCTGAATATATATTTACATTTGTTACATATTTATTAAAAATTGTGCTTTCGAAGAAATAAAAAACTAATCCCCTTATGCATTCATCAAAAAAAATAAACGAGACACATTCAAGACATAAGATTTTATCAATATAAATGAAACACCCGGCTTCTTCTAACAGTACACTAATGATGTTTAAAATCAGAGGAAATACCACTTTTACCAAAAAAGATTTGTCAGTGCACTACTGTTCACGTCAGTGCATTAATGCATTTAACTTATTAGATATTTCTCAGGGCATCTTTCCTCATGGTGCAAAGGTCTTCAGTGCCTGCATATCATTAATTTTTTTTTTGCTTCTCTGAACATACCCATATGTGCAAACTAAACCAGATGGTGAAAAAATCTTTTGATCAGAATTTGGAATTAAACATTTATGGTTGAAGTGACTCAAAATCTGATTTTGCAATCTGAATTGCTCAGAGCCAGTAACCTTGAGTCCACTCAAGGTACCAAACCATGAGACACAAAAATATAAAACAAGATGAAAAAATATTGCGTACATAAATAAAATAAAATACATGTACTTATCAACACAACATTCTGACTCTACTACTATCTGTACTAAAAACCATTGTTTAATCTACCATATCACTACTAATATTAGTCCTATTGTTAACTTTTTTGTTTAAATAAACTAATCAAACGTTTTCTCCAAATCTAAAGACAGTCACTCACTGTAACTTGAAAAGATTTCAGCTGATACAGCCATGAACATACTGTCTATGTACAGCCATGCTATATTTCTATGATCTAAACAGTTGTACAGTAGTGACCGGGGCAGAGCTGCATGAAAGAAATAACCTTTTACACAAAGATTGTTGATTGTAGTAAGATGATAACTGGCAAAAACTAATGTTCATTTCTCATGGCATAGACTTCACATATTTTCACAGACATAGCTTTTTTTTCTGTACAGTTGCTTTCCAAGGTTACTAGGCTAATGCAGACTGCAAAGAGCAAGATTTCACTATACCTTATACTGAAATAATGTTGGAATAAGCTTCTAATTACTGCAGCAGAATTAAACATGTTGCATTAACAATGCTAATTAATGCTAAAATATAAATATCTTTCTCTCTACCAGTTCTTTCCTCAAAGGAGAAAGAGATTTGAATATCAGGAAAAGACACTGCACATATACAAATGCACTGCAAACTTCTCAGAACGTGAGCTACACTACCTCCAGAGACAGTTTAGCTAATTTAAACATATTCTGATCGCTGTGTCCTTATTGATTTTCCCTGAAGTGGTCAAATGGCTTTTAGTTTGCATGATGCATCACCGTTTCCACTCACATTGCCGAGGTTGATGAAGTTGTGCTTGTGGGCGATGTGCTGCGCCTCTTCCTGCCCCCCCTGGATGTGAACGGCCCAGGAATTGGTGTACATGCCTCGGCTGGATGCAAACTGTACCATCATGCTCAGGAGCAGCAGGCTGGTTCTGAGCTGCAACAGGAGCCAGCGGACCTCCATGAACGTCACTGCAGTAGGTCTGAACGCTCTACGTGTGCTTCTGAGAGAATCTGTCACTCTGGATTACATGGGCCAAATGGAAATGTGCCGAGACCTAGAGTAGACAAAACAGAGGGCTTAGTGCTGAGTCCTACACAGATGGACAAATACAGCTATTTTAATGGAACAACCCTCACGATAACCACGACCATAAAACATCTTTGCAGAGAAATATTTTCTTGTAGGGATGAGGCTGAGGAAGTTTGTGTGCAGCCTTGCATTGTTATCTAAACAGCTCTGTTTGGCCATCTGTGCTGCATACAATACCTCTGTAACCAGCATGAGAAAAGCCATTCAATCTGTACTAGAGTATAATGAGTGATGAAGTATTAAATCTTGCACACAGAGACCAAGCTTTGCTTGCTAACTGAAGGAAAACATCCTTTATAGATGCTCTGATTTTGTCAAAGCTGCCTGCCATTCCTAAGACAAAGATATGACTGAAAGCAAGCTATCAGACAACAAAATTAGAAAGTGCTTGCTATGCTGTTTCCTGTAATGCATAAAGCAGAAAGAAAATGCAGCATATATGTGAATGTTATACATATACACAAACAGTACAGCGGTGCTGTGACAGTAGCTGGAATACAGTAAAACCCACCAGTGTAAGTCTTTGGAAAACATTTTGGCTATTGGCTATGTTGGTTACCGTCAGATGATCTAATCAATCATCACATAGTAACTGTTGCTTGTAAGGATCAGTTGGTTGTTGTTTAATACTGGATACTTCTTTTATGAAAATGTATTTGATGAAGCTGGAAAAAAAGGTAAATAAAAAATACAGTACAATTTTCATCCACACAGTTTTTTTTGCCATAAGCAATACGCACCGAAAATGCAATATTTAGTTAAAACTCTTGACATCGGGTACACAAGTGAAAGACGCTCATGTAAGATACAACTAAACCGAAACAAAAATTATCAAAAAAATCTGAAAAATAAAATAAAGCTTCTGTATTTTCTGCTCCAGCTCTCTTGTTCTTGCTCCAGGGAAGCTCTCTGCTGGATCATGACACAGATGAGATGCTGTTAGATTCAAGCAGGTCTACAGAGACTAGGTGGGTTATGCTGAATATGGAACAAGCTCATCGTTTCCTCCAGAGCCCACTGCAAAGCTGTACATCTCTCTACAACAGAAAAAACCCCAAACAGTAGAGGTTGAATAAAAGGCTGCCCGAAGGTTCAATTTCTGCATCATCTCAGATAAAGAGAAACTAGTGGCTGTACATTTTCATTCATAATGCTGAATAACATGTACATAGCCTTTGAACCTAATTAGCCAAGACTTTGATAAAAAAAAAAAAGTAAAAAAGAAATCAGTCAAAATCCACAAATAATGCTCATTAAAGAATTACAGCAATTGTAGCCCATTGTGTACTTAGTTCAGAAACGTCTCAGAGATGGAATTAACATGTGAATAGCCCAGCAGTGTGTGAGATTTAAAAAAAAAGGCAGAACAGTGAAGTACTAAGAAAACAAACAATCTGTCACATCTGCGATTTGTATTGCTGCGCTCATTAAGTTCAGGTAGTGTGCAGTGAGCTGAAAGTGAAAAGTAAGCTACCTACCCATCAGTGAAACTCTCAGAGGGCAGTAGGAAGAAGACTGTGTGAGAAGACAACAGAGAGCGATGAATGATTGCAGTAGAGTACCGAGACACTTAATAGTATCTCTTGATACTAAAGCAATTGTGCAGAAACTGTGGAAATTAATCAGATCATGAAATAGCTAATAAGTTTATTGTGCAAGCAATCAATCTCTATTCTCTCTCTCTCTCTCTCTCACTCATCATGCACACAGTAAATTGCCTGGTTTGTACAGCAAACTTACTACCTATATATTTTAGGTTACCCACCCACCACATCTATTTCAGTAGCAGTTAAAGTAAAATATTGAAAAACAGCAAACAGACACTGGCTAAAAGAAAACATATCATAACCATGGCGTAATTATCTTACCTCATGATACAATTACGTTAATTACATTTCTTCATCACTCAGCAAAACTGTACTTGGAGACATTCTTTAAGTTTCGTAACTTATAAGTTATCTTTAGACGGACATAGAATGTTTAAGTGGCACAATTCATAGAAAAATGAAAGAGAGAAATGAAAAAAAGTGAGTTAAAAATACAACCTGAATCCCAGAAAACTTGGGACGTTCTTTAAATTTGAATAAAATAAAAACTAAAAGACTTTCAAATCACATGAGCCAATATTTTATTCACAACAAAACATAGATAACATAACAAATGTTTAAAATGAGAAATTTTACAACTTTATGCACAAAATGAGCACTTTTCAGATTTGATGTCTGCTACAGGTCCCAAAAAAGTTGGCACGGGGGAAACAAATGGCTGAAAAAGCAAGAAAGTTGAAAAAGATTCGGCTGGGAGAACATCTAGCAACTAATTAAGTTAATTGATATCAGGTGTGTAACATGATTAGCTATAA
>JAQMCW010000012.1:8728283-8743178 GCA_030068335.1 Chrysichthys cranchii
CACACACACACACACACACACACGCACACACACACACACACACACACACACACACACACACACACACACACACAAGGGAATAATGATATCACAAAATAGCATAAAGTTTTGCTCAACATACTGCCAAACCTGGCAATTTATGCTATATTATAGACAGATTAGCTTTGAATTCAAATTAAAAATAAAAAAAGATGTGCCATATTTAAAAATTCTCTCTCTTCCCCTCAGGTGGGTGGGCCTTGCTTGTGATTGGGTGGGCCAGTCCCGCCCCACCCAAGAGCTGGGTCCATAGTGTACTAAACAGAGAATGTAAATAGATTGAGCTATTGAGTCATTACCCAAGGTTCAGTTCTGCATACTGCTGTATTTCATGGCCTACAATGAGAAGTATAAGTGATTAATATAATGGTCAATAGTGGCTAGGCTGAAAACAAGGACCTACTTTTACTACTTCTAGGATGACCCAGGGCCATTTGAGAAGAAACCTGTTTAATTGTCTATTGCATTTTCTGCAGCTGTTTAGGAGAAGATGTCCTAAAACATAACAAACTAATCTCACCATCAATGCTTATATAAATCTGCAGTAGGTTTAATGGCTTTCAGAGTAGTATCATTATCTCTTGTCAGACATAATTGCAGCCTTTATCAGTAATTTTTCTGAACTCAAATGTATTCTTAAATAGTTAATTCAACACTCTAGGTGTTATTTAACACTGGCCATTTTCTTTGTACTGAGTCTAATATTGACAGTTGTGTACATTAACTAAAATTATATATACAACGTTTTAAACACTCAAAAACCACATTTCAACTGAATTCAAAACTGCACTACAGGGTTCTCACATACTAGACAGATTGAACCAGAAGAGATATTTAGTCATTCAGAGCCAGAAATAAATTGTTGGCTCACAGTTTTCTTGCCTAAGTTGTCCTGAGGGATATGACAGCCACATACTTAAAACATCTGAGGGCACTTTCTGCATCAAAGGATGAGATGTGTTATCAGGTAAAGCTGATCAAAGCTTCAGTGTCTAAGTGTAACCCATGTACTTGCAAGGGTATACCTTTGAAGAGAACGTGAAATGAAAATTCTAACACATTTGTCATAATTTGGCATAATTTCAAGTTAACCAGGTTTAGCTTTTTTGCTTGCTGATACCTGGGAGTAGCTGGTGGGAGAAGGTGAAACCTGACTTGACACTTGGTTTAATATTATTTTTTCTACTGAATGGTGCACAGTGACCTGCTAAACAAAATCAGATGTTTAGAGGTGGTCAGAGGTTTTAACAGGAGATTACAGATAAATCAGATCTTTTAAGTGAATCATTTACAATGTGACCAGGAGCACAAACAAGGTGAAAAGGTCAGTTTTGATCTCAGGTTGCCTTTTGTAAAGCCTCTTGTGTCAAACTGGAGTATTCATGAATTCTGAACTCTATGTGCCATATAAATGTGTAAATATAAAAACTGTATAGTTGGAGACTCTGGATGTTCATCCACCACTGAGTGGATTTGCTCTATTATCAGTGTGTTGTTAGGACCTGTAGGGTCAGCAGACCATTTTCCTGAAAGTGTTCTGTGTTCCCTGCCAACTAGGTCAAGTGTCTTGTAATACTCTATTCTGTACAGGTTTATAACTCTTCAGAGCTCTGTAGTGTTCTATGAGTTTTGTGGGTTTAGGCACTTAAGTTGCTTCTCAGAAGTGCTAATGTTCAGCTTGTGGCATTTCAATCGACTTTGACTCAATTGACTTGACTAGGGGTATTTTTTTTTGGCAGGCTTTTAAACGGCATGGCCATTTCATTTGTTTCTTTAAGTGGACTGAATTCAACTTAAAGCAGCATTCATGCCAGAGACACTGTGTGTGTTTGTGTATGTGTGTGTGGGTGTGTTTGTGTGTGTATGTGTGTGTGTGTGTGTTTTAAGCTAGTGCTAAGGCATTCTAGCTCTCTAAACACTTCATCTTAAATTAAAATACCAAGAGGCACTGACTTTCCTGAACAGTTGGTGTAGACTAGCAACAGTGACTACAGTACTTTCTTCCAAAAGATTGGGTTGCTCATTATGTGATGTGGAAGATATAAAATGTTAGAAGACAAAGAAGAAACTGGGCCATGTAGAGCTAGATTTAAAACCATATAGGTACCATAGCTGAGATAATACTAACATACAAAAAATAAAATGATTTAAATAGGTATTTTCAGCCAGCTCACCAACAGAGTGACACAGACTGACAGACAAAAATGTATGAGATACTATCCAGGTAGCTAGAATTTAATGAAGCATAGTGACTTGTCATGTAGGCTACTGTACAATGTTTTACAACAGTGTCATTAGTGATATGAGCTATGATCAACCCTCCCCTATCCAGAAATGATGTGTATAGGCTTATGTCCTAATAGGTTATGTACTAATCTACTGTGACAAATGGTATAGTAGATAGAGCCAAGATACAGGTTTACTGATATAAAATCTAACATCTACCATTGAAAGAGGTAATAAAATGCCAGTGGAGGTGATCAGTAGTCAGAATTGCAGTGAAATCTTACGTTAAATCAGGACTTAATAAGAGTGGTTGTAAGGGATATAATGGTAAACCTGTGAATCTGACTGGTGACTATGGCGAATGGTTAGGATTATGAGACAGGAAGCCCTAATGATGTGTAGTGTAATGTAATTCATACTATGAAAATAGCCATGTTATGAACATTATGACGTGTGCAGCTTTGGATACAGTCTATGAAGTCATTACTGTTAAGCCTTATGACAAGACAGATAACTTAATAAGAATTTGATGTCTGTTATAATTGAAGAACAATCCTTTATTTGTCTCACAGACATAATAGTACAGTGAAATGCTTTTATTTGCATATCCCAGTTTGTCAGAAAGTCAGGGTCTAAGCACAAGAACCCCAAAGTGGCAGCTTGGTGGTGCTGGGGTTTGACCTTCTGATCAGTAACCCAAAGCCTTTAGCATGGTAGTAGTATACAAGTGATAGTTTTTATCACACAGGAATTTGGACTTTAGTGTTTACTGCCCTGTGCAAAAAATAATGCAGGCTAATCTTTAACCATTGGGATCTAGAACCATTGCACTAGTCTGTTATGTGCACCTTTTTTGGACCTTACTCTCTGTATCCAAAACTTACATAATTTTTTTGGCTTTGGTGCACAGGCTATGAGCTGCAACAGGTATTATGAACTTTAGATGTCTAAGAGGGCTTATGTTATTGAGTATATGTCTCTAAAAAATATCCAGGATCAGTCTTGTAATTTGCAGTCCAATGCAAACTGATTCTGTAACATTTATAGAATCAGATACACTAGTGGAGTGCAAGATGTTTTTTATATGTTTGTAGTGAACAGTGCAGATATTGTTCATGTATGTTTTAAAATCCAGATTTGAAGATTAAATGCAAATCTGGCCTTTTTTCAATAGTGTGGAGACAAATGTCACCATGTCACCCTTTCACTACCTTATGGTACATTTATAATATGGAGGTTTGTTCTCCTGGAACGATTTTCCAAATCGTCGATGTGGTCCATCAGTGTTCATGGCTCGTAGTTCCAAGATCGCTTTCTCCGCTTTGGACAGGGCCTCAAAGTTCTCACTTGCAGTGACTTCGACAGATGTAATTCGCTGTCCAAATGTATCAACCAGTTTCTGAAGGCTAGCTAAAGATGACTGGATAGGTGCTAGAGATGACTGAATGAATGCGTTCATATCCTCTTTGAGATGCTTGCGTTGTTTTTCCAGTTCAGCTGCTAATATCGTGGCAAGCTGTTAGCAGTGCTAGTCACCATATTAGCCACTTTAGCACTGAGCGTTAGCTTTTCCTCATCCTTGTTTTTCTGAGTGCCTGGAATGTTTTTGCAATAAAAATTTAGTAACAAATACAAGAAAGTAGTCCACTGAAACTGTGATCTTAACGCAAGTATGTATATTATAGAGTTGAAAGGTAATTAAATCAAGATTGTCTGGAGATTCTTGCTGACTCGTTTATCTTCTACATCTGATCTGAGACTTTTCAACCTGAGAAGTCTCAGATCAGGCCTTTTTTGTTGTTTCTATATTTCAGTGATTTGTAGTGTTCATGCAGTGGGTAGTAGGGTTCTCAGTCCGATTGTAAATTTGGGCTACTATCTGTTTGGAGTTTTGTGCGTTCTCTCTGTTTCTGTGTATATTTAAATTACAACTAGGTGTCTCTTGCACTCATGTTCCCATGACAGGTTTCAGATCTTTTTTAAATTAGAGTGATATTTTCATTCATAGCTTGTGTAATGGTCATTGATTATAATGTTTTTTCCTTTGCAGGCTTTAGTGACCCTCACATAGCTGGTTCATCTGGTGCAGGTGTTTCTCCAGTCACAGTTCCTGTGGCCAGTGTAGACAGATGCACCCAGGCTGACTTGAAAGATCCTAAAAATTCCAGCAGGTTTTTTCGGAGGAAACGGCGTCGAGCAGTCCGAGCAGGCAGTGGTGGGAGGTTGCTAGAGAAAGCGTTGGCGAGTTTCATAAACTGGCAGCAAGCCATGGAGGAGAGATACGTCTCTCTGGAAGAAATGAGGCTGCATCAGGAGGCACGGTCTGAGAGACAGAGGGAGCATCAGGAAGAGAGACGGCATCAGCAAGAGAGGGAGCATGAGCTCCGTCTCGTTTCCTTACTCGCAAAAGCCTTCAGTGAAACCAGAGGGACATCGGAGCAGGGAAGCCATGCCACTGAAACCTCTGACCCCAGTGCAACAGTGTCGGAGCAGACGTTGCACTCTGTACCCCCTCCTTTTCCACCCGACCCTCCCACATTCCTCACTGTACC
This sequence comes from Chrysichthys cranchii, assembly GCA_030068335.1. Taxonomy (NCBI): domain Eukaryota; kingdom Metazoa; phylum Chordata; class Actinopteri; order Siluriformes; family Claroteidae; genus Chrysichthys; species Chrysichthys cranchii. The sequence continues at coordinate 8,733,101 of JAQMCW010000012.1, forward strand.
CAGAGTGGTGCAGGAAGAACGCACTTTTGATCAAGGAAGGAGCAACACCATGATCCTTGACTCCAGTGCAATTGTATCAGTGCTTCCCCAGTCCCCATTTGAACCCAGAATGCTGAAGGGTAATCGGAGAGCTGATGAGGCAAACCCCAGCAGCACAACCTCTGATAACAGTACAAAAGCATCTGAATTAGCACCTTTCTCTGTGCCTCTCAGTTCTTCGGGACCAGGTTCAGGTTCAGGTCCTGGTCGTGGCCCTTTCACACTCCCCTTTGTACCCAGCATGCTACGGGGTGATCAGACACCCCAGCATAGCAATTTTTTGTCCCTCAGGGGTAACAGGATCCGGCAGCACCAGGGAACCCTACAAGAAGGCTACAAACAGTACTTTGCCAACAAACATGACGAGGACAGTAACCCTGATGTTAGTGGCACACCAGTTACACCTCCTTCAGCTTTGAGCACATTTCTTGCACATTTTATAGTTGATGAAGGACTATTTTTTTAAATGATCCTCTAGAAATTAAATAATAATTATAGCTTAGAATGTGACTTTTTTTTAACCACAAATGACTTAATGACTTAATGCTATAAAATGTTATAAAGTTAATGTTATTTACGTTCCAGTAGCTATCTTGGACAAAGTACTGAAATACTGAAAAGGATGAAAGCTCAATATCATAGCGGAACTTTCCAATAGTACCTTAGAACTGGAAAGACATTTGCAAAACAAAACAAAACTACAAAAAAAGGATTGTCTTTGTTTTCTCTCTTTCAGGGTATTATAAATTTCGGAACAAGCGAGAACAAGCTATGCTTAGACCTTCTGCAGGAGCGGGTAAAGTATTTTGACTTCAGCTTAACCCAATATTTACGTTACCTCCATTGCAAGCTACTTTAGATATTGACACCAACAAGATTAAGATATACAGATGGGTTGCATGTGAAAGGAAAAAATTTGCATAACTTTCTTTTCATCTTCATCAAACCATTCAGTGACCCATCATACTCTGTGGAAGAGGTGTAGTCTTCCTGGAAGAGACCACTCCTATAAATATAGAAATGTTGCATCACAGGAAAATGTGATTAGTCAGAGTAACTTCGTATTGATATACAGTAGCCCTTAGTATGGGGACAAGTGGACTCAAACCGGACCAGAATGATGCTTCTGACAGCACAACACTGCTGTGCTTTTTTCCCCTTTAATTCATCACTCAGCATGCACCAGAATCAATGTTACCTAGTGAACTGATAGTTTCAATTTTTTTTCCATAGTTTGCAAATGGATCTAATGTATTTGTTTTTTTTTTTTCTTTAGCTGACACAGCCTGACATGCTCTGTGTGGATTCTTCTCTGCTACAGTACCCAGACTGGAAGGGCCATCACTTGTGTGAAAACTATCAGTCTTCTTAGAACTTTTCATGTTGAAATGCTTATTTAATTAAACACAATCAGCACGTTGGTTTTGCTGATCAAGTGCAATGTACGAATAGCTGAATTTCCTTATCAGCAAAGAGCTGTCATCCGTTTCCTTTCATTGGAATAACTTTATTAAGTGTACTGAAAGAATTCTCATTTCCACAGCCTAAGAGAGGAAGTAGCAAAGTTCCTGTCAGAACACTGTCACGCTCCAAAGCCTCTGAGAGCCGACAATGTAAGTTTCTTTTATGAGTTTAGCAGCATCAGCAAAATGTGCTGTTATGGTTATACTTAGAATTTCGCTTTCCTCAGAAGAAATTGTGTGTGTGTGTGTGTGTGTGTGTGTGTGTGTGTGTGTGTGTGTGTGTGTGTCTCTTACTAGGTGGTTGTGATAAATGGCTGTAGCTCTCTTTTTTGTGCAATAGCAGCTGTGCTTTGTGATCCTGAAGGTAAGAGTCCATGCGGCCAGAATCTTTACTCTGTATAAGTTTCCTGTGTGTGCATCATATACACTCATGGGTGCATTTATTGACTTGATTCGGTCTTGGGGTGTCTGGCATTTGGATAATCGTGTTTGCACTTGTGTTAACTTGCTTGGCTTGGGTGGATAATGCATAGAGTATGATTTGACAGCCTGTACTGTAGAATACTTGTTTCTGATTGGCTGGCAGGTGTGCATTAATTTCTCATATTTGTGACATTGTAGACTTGGTCGGCACAAATTGTGGGTGAAATGGAAAGCAATATGTTTTAGTGCTAGAGAATCCTGATGAATATTCTAGGAAAGTCTCCTCTGCCTGCTCTGATTGTGATAGGGATGATCCTTCAGCAAAAATAGTATACTGCATGCACTGCTTGTTTCACAATTGTTTGTACTGAATTTCAGTTTCTGTACAAATAATAAATTTAATATTCATTAGTTGTTTGTTAAGCTTGGTCTCCCTGCAAGCACAAAAGAGAACATGAGGAATCTGATCCTGAAAGTCAGAGTTTACATAAACTTAATGTTGTTCAATCAGTTTTAATTTGTTTCCCTCAATTACTTCACTTTACCTGTTATCTTATACAATTTAATGGCCAAGCTGCTGCAATTAAACATTTTATTACATTGTGATTCCTGGGTGTCTTGCAGATGCAATCCTCATCCCAACCCCTTTTTATGGTGTGATCACAGAAGATGTTGCTTTGTACAGTGGTGTGAAACTGTACTGTGTTCCTCTTGACAGTGAGGTAAATGTCCAGTGTCCTTTCCTCTTCTCTGTACTTCACTGCACTTTTTGTTGAGTTTGCAATGTTTGCGTTGCATGTTTTTCCCCTTCAGCCCAGCCAGAATGATGGCAGACCGTTTCACCTCACTGCTGAAAAACTGGAGTATGCTCTCCAGAAAGCAAAGAAAGAGGTGATTCATGGAGCACAAAATTTTACACACAAAATATAACTGTATCTGTATCTAACTATCCATATATCTATCTATCTATCTATCTCTCTCTCTCTATATATATATATATATGGTCTGTTTTTTTGCAGGGAGTTAATATAAAAGCTGTCATCCTGGTGAACCCTCACAATCCTTTGGGGGAGATCTACACCTCAGAAGAGATGATCAGTTTTCTAAACTGTGCCAAGAGGTCATTTTAATAAATTACCAAAACTGTAAATAATCATGCTTGTTGTTTCTTGTTTTTTATGACAAGTAAATCGAGTAAACACCTAATCTTCCAAATGGAGTACTAAAATTCCTCTTTAAACGTCCCCTGTGGTGTGCACTGGGACATTATTGCTATGAGCCCACATTAATTTTTACTGAGTGCAATTAAGCACTTCATTGCTGAAAGGGGAATTCTGGTGCTTTGAGAACTTTCAATAAGACTGTCATTTATCCTGTAATGGATTCATAAACACGGCTTGGTGTCTCCTTTTCACGTTACATTTCTTGGTTTTTTTTTTTTGTTTTTTGTTTTTTTGGTGTGCCACAGCCATGAGCTACATGCTATCGTGGATGAGATCTACATGCTGTCTGTGTTTCATGGCTCCTTTAACAGTGTGCTCAGTCTACAAAGGTAGTGAACAATGACATTTCCCTTCAGAATGCCAAGGACAGATACCCACAGGAGTCTGTAGTAATATATGCATCTCTCATCAGGTTACCAGACCCTCAGAGGACTCATGTGATGTGGGGCATTAGCAAGGTGAGAGTCGAAAAAAGGGCACTTGTGTTGCTGTTTGTGTATTGATAGCCATTCTTGAAATTATAATGGGGTATACTTTTGTAAATTTGCACTGATCAGGAGTGGACAAATCACAAATTCCCTTGTTTTGAATGGAAACCTAATTGACTAGGTTTAAAGTAGTAGTGAATGTAATGTAACAATATATTGTGAGCTAGCTAATTTAAATGCAGTAATACAGTCTAAGGGAATCAACTGAGTATATGATATCCTCTCTAATGTGGCATATCACTGAGTGCCCTAAACAAAAAGTCAGCAACTTGTTGGCCATGAGATGTTGTGTTCTTTTTTTTTTTTTTTTTTTTTCTTCCAAATAACGCATAAAAAATATGAATTTAGCATTCATCTGTGCAAATTCAATTATCTGCCCAGGAAAACCTGTTCTGTTGTCAGCCAGATTGAACTTCATGTGTGTAGTGCAGCTGACAGTGGGATTTGGAACGAGTATAGCTACATCATCAATGTACTGATTGATGTGAAGCATCTTTTCCTTGTCCACCAGGCAATTATTAATAAAAAAAATGAAACCTGGACATGAAATCTGCTTGTCCCAGGCACCTGCGCTAGTGATCTCCCCACCCCTTTATTTAAGATTATTATGCCTACTTCCAACATTATTACTGTGGGTGTTGTTTTGTTGTTGTTGTTCTTCTTCTTCTTCTTCTTTTTTTAAGATGAGGCTATACATTTTTTATTCAGCATATTTAGGCAGTATATTTGGAAGGTAGCCATTTATAATCAAGGCAGGATCACATCCAATAATCTTGTTAACTCCTAGTGTTCATTCGTTTGATGTGTTTTTAGTAGAAGAAGATAGCCTTTGTTGTGGTGGTCTGAAATGGTAGCTTAAATAACCACCATTTACAAGAAAGAAAACTTGTAAGCAGAAAACCTTAAGTTAGAACACACAACAACACACTGGATCTTGATGCAGATGGGCTACAACAGCAGAAGGTCACGTCACAGCGTGTGATGAATCTACAGCTACAGTAGGCACAGGCTAAGGCAGGGTTATTTTTTTCCAGTCTCCAGTTGTGCACTTTTGGTGAGCCTGTGCTCTATTAAATCTAATATAATGCAAGCTCACAGGCAGCATGTGTAACTTTATAGCTAGACAAAAAGTAATTCAATTAATTGAATTTATAATTTATGAACATATTCGGAACAAACATACTTAAACGGATCATGACAATATCATCAGGTTTTTTTCATAATATGAAAATTGAATGTTGGTACCTGTGTTCAGTTATCAAATTTAATTTTTCATCGACTTATTTTTTTTTGCCCAGAAGAGAGCACACTGGTGTAAACCTCAAATTGTGGTCTGAGTGCATTTTGTGTGTGCAGGACCTTGCCATGGCTGGTGTACGTGTTGGTACGGTACATTCTGAGAACAGGGATTTAATTGAGGCCCTTGATCAGCTGGGCTCTCTTCATGGAGTATCAGGACCAACACAGTACCAGGTGTCTCAGCTGCTGAAGGATCGAGGTACTATTTCGAAGTCACTTTTATTTGTGCATGATAATTAATCAGGCGTGAGCAAACTGGCCAAAAGATTGTATGACCATCTTTTGGGGTAGAATCACAATCCACGATCCAAGATCCACAATCGATCACCTCTTTTAAAATGTAGGCTAGTTACAATCAGATTATAAATAGTTTTGAATTTATCTATTTGTACCTGGTTAAAGACAGTGTAGCATCAATGATGCCAAACTAATTTCAGTATACCAGTTGACTTTATTATGAACTTATGGCAAATTGAGCAACAATACAAATTTAACATAAATATAAATCTCACTAATAATATAAATGCCACATTTAAGTAGTCAGATCTCAAAAATAGAACAACAAATACCAAGGTGCATTTCTTGAACTTACACAAGCTGCAAATATGATATACAGTGGAGATCAAAATTAGAGAAATGATCCACATTAGGAAATTATCCAAACAGGAGTAAAAGAGCAGTATTTTAACTATATGTCAAATGATGAAATGGCCAGTCCAGAGTCCTGATCTAAACCCAATAGAAAACCTCTGGAAAATCCTTGGTGATAAAGTTATGGCTACGAAACCCACTACAGTCACTGAACTGTGGAGGACACTGCAAGAAGAGTGGACCAAAATCACACCAGAGCTGTGAGAGAGACTAGTGATGTCCTGTGGCCGCAGATGTGTCGTCATTCAGAGTAACGGCCTGTACACTTCCTATTATTTTTTGAGTGTTGAAACCTTCAGAAAATGTAGTTGTGATCATTCATGCTACAGTCATTGCTGTTCTCTAATTTTGATCAGTGCTCTTTTTCACAGATCTCATTTAAGTTTCTTATACTTCACTTCTGAATTTATGTAACTCATGACATATGGTTAAAATATTGCTCTTTTACTCCTGTTTGGATTATTTCCACATAGGACTATGTAGTGACCTCGACATTTAGGAAATTGTGGATTGTTCTCTAATTTTGATCTCCACCATAGTTTCAGTCCAAATGAAAATCTCCAAGATGCATAGTGCGTCCAGTGAGCATCGTCCTAATAAGGGTGACGTCCTAATCAGGGTATGCATGTGATGTCACAGTATTCGGAAGTCAGCATCAGTGTTCAGGGTGAATGCTGCAAAAATACAACTTAAATGGGAAAAAGCCAAAGCAGGAAAGATTGTACAGCACTGTTATATAATTATTAAAACACGCAATCTGTATGATTCCTCTGAAAAGCATATCATATTGCCAAATTCAGATCGTCCACAATATAAGATCGACAGATCGCCCACCCCTCTACTTAATTTATCCCTTGGACTTTCACCATTACTGTTTAGAGTATATACTTGTTAAGGCTTTGTCTATATTTAGGCAGGTAATATTTAATGCTCTGATGTTTACTGTATAATCTGTTAGAGAACCAGTAACCACTTTTACAGCTTTATATCGCCCTTGCGATGAGCTGACATTCTCAGGTATCTGAAGCGACAGAAATAGCTAAAGTCATGTGGTGATGTTTTCAGATTGGATGAATAAGGTGTTCCTCCCTGAGAATAGACGCAGGCTACAGGAGGCCCACCAGTTCATGTCCACTCACCTAACCAGTTTCAGCATTCCCTACCTCCACAGGGGTGCAGGCTTCTTCATCTGGGCTGACTTCAGCAAGGTGAGGTGCTTATAATAGTGTTCTGTACTGTTATGCAGATGTTGTAGACTCTGAATGAAACAAATGGAACGTTTGACCATAACACTTTGCTTAGTAGGAATAATAGTACTTAAGTCTTCCTGGGATGTGTGTAGGTTTGGTTGATTATTTGAAGATAAAAAAAAATGTTTTACTCGGAAGTCCACAACAGCAACGTGCAGTGCAACTAAATTTTTGTTTGGTACTGTTAATACAAGGTCACAAGCGCCATCCACATGGTTGGATTTTGCCTTTATTGCATTAAATTAAATGACTTCTGGACCACTAAGAAGGTACTGCTGTTTGTGATGAATTTTTGAGAATCATATATTTATTAAAAGAGAGAGAGAAAGAGAAACAAAGATAGAGAGAGTTGTAGAGAAGAAGAAAGAAAGAAAACAAAGGAAAGGAGGAAAGGTGGTTGAATGATAGTTGGATGGGTGGAGGAATGGATGGATTGTTGGATGGTTGGTTGGTTTTTCAGGCTTTTCTAATCTACAGACAGTCTTTTTGCCTTTGAGGTGTACTGTATAGCCTGTGCCCTCTTTGCAGATTGTGTCACTTCTGTCAGAATCTAATACAAGTCAGTTGGCTTCAATCCAAAGTGATCAATTTCCCATTTTTTAAACAGTGTATCCTTTGATCCTCTCATATTCTTTTATCTCCTGTGTATTCTCAGTCTCAGGTAAAAGCTCATCCTCCCCTCTCCTTTCCATTAAGGCCTAAGAAGGCTAATCCTAAGAATTTTTCAAAGCTGCTACTATAATACTAAATGGAGTGTGAAAAAGAAACATGATACTTGCTGTGCAAACTGGAGAGCAGATTTATTTGAAACCATGTAACTCGTAAAACCAGCTTATAGTATGTGCTAAATACCACATCTGGGGGAAAAAAGAAAGCATAATCTATACTAGAATAAGTAGAGTAAGAGTAGAATAATTAGTAAGAGTAATTATCTTTGTTATAATTGTAGCAGCTTTCCTATCTAAATACATTTTATGTATATTTATTCCTAAAAACATGGCACTGGTTCAGTATTGAGCTGATACCAGCAAAAACTGTTGTGTTAGATGTCAACGGGTTAAAAGAAAGAAGAAGAAATTTACTTTGATCCTGTAACAATTTGGAATTGGGTTTGAAAATTTTTTTGGGAATTGTAAATGTTTACCTACAAAGACTTGATTGTATTTTTTTTTTGGTAGGATTGATATTTATAATGTTTATACTTTATTATATTTGCACTATATGTTAAATTTGTGTGAAAGCTGTGGTAAGTTTTGTAAGTTGTGTTTTATAGTAGTAAGTAGTAAGCAGAATTTTTACATTAAAAAAAACAACTAAACTGTAGAGTTAAGTCGTGAAGTGAGGTCCATGAAATAATTCTTACCCTTAATATTTAACTATTATCTATAAATTTTTATGGTACGACAGATGGTGGATTTGCACATTTTAGAATAATGCTGAGAGTCAATTAAATTTGATTTGTTTCCTGCTTTTAACAAGAGTAAGGCGGATGTAGCTCCCTAATGAGCCAACAAGCGGTGACAGCTGCAGTAAAAAGTCCATGGTACAGCAAAAGGAAGAAACCTCGTGAGGAACCAGACTCAAAAGGGAACCCATGCTCTTCTCGCTGACACTAGATAGTGCGATTTTAAACCGTTACTCCTCTATAACTATATGTTTTTAAGTCAAACAGTCCTACGTGTGTTAAAAAAGGATGTTCAGTGTGAGCATTATAGTTTGCATAATTCGGTACAACTCTACAGTGGAGGCGTCTTCCTGTGTTGTCCACCTGTGTTTCACGCTGTTCTGTGTGTGTACATGTTTTTGTGTGTGCCTTTAATAGTTTCTAAAGGAGCGCACGTTTGCAGAGGAGCTGCGTTTATGGAGGTGTTTTCTGAAGCACAGGGTGTTGCTGAGCTGCGGTCAGGCCTTTAGCTGTTCTTCACCAGGATGGTTCCGTATCGTTTTCTCTGACCAGCGTCACCTCCTCCAACTTGGTCTGTTTGTATTCTATGCCATTACATACCAAGCCATATGGCCCTTAGTGGATTTTTCTACTTCTTTAACCTTAATGTGCTCTACTTTAGCTGATGTTTGATGTTTATGTGTTTGTGATGAGGCTACTTTGTTCTTTCCACAGGCCTACAAAGGATCAGAGAGACTATAGAGGAACTTCAGTGCTCCAGCATCCTGACTGACTGCGAGAACACAAAAGCTGACAAACAAGAGGAAGACAGACAAACAGAGAGGAATGGAAAGACAGAGGACAAAAACAACAAAGATGATTCGAAAGACACAACAATTGAGGCCTTCAATGCAATAACAAAAGTGCATTTAGAAAGTAATGGTGCTGTGGCAGAAAGATTGTTATTGGCTGATGAGGACATTCAGGGTAACACCCACCAGACGTTTGCTAATTCGGAGAGTCTGGACTCACTAATAGGAGTGCTGCGACAGCAGATCCACTCCTCTGATTGGCTAGAGAAGAACAGGCCAAAACTGGCTGATGGAGAAGACCCAACACAAGCTGAGGTGTTTAAAGATCTCTTGGACAGAGCCAGGATGTAACAGAGTGTGACAGACTGCATCATTCCCAATCCAAAGGCAAGCCTGCTTTTTTGGTTCCTTTTTGATGTTTGTAAGAGTTTATAAAAGTGTAAACAGATGAGGTTCCATATGGGCGTTCAAGCCGTTTTTTTTTTCTTTACAAAATCAGATCTGTTTCCTTTTCATGCATGTGCAACTCAAATGCCTTGTCTCTGTAATACACGGGTCTCTTAGAGGCCTTTTAGGTCTTCCAAATGTCAGACTGATTACTTGAAACAGTAATTTGCAGGCTGTAAAGAAAAGCTTCCCCATTGCGATTGATTAAATGCTGCTGAGCTGGTTGAACAGAGTGTACAGATGAGGAGACAAGACAGCTGGACTGACCAAAGGATAGAAATGTTGCTGCATTGATCACTAAGCAGGTATTACCCCAAACAGCACTGTGGGTAATGCAGGAAAATAGACCCTCGGCTCATAAATGCATTGGATGGCCAACAAATCAACATATGAACTAAATTCCCGAACAGATTTTGCACCAACCGTCAAACACATCCTGACGTACAGGAAGCCAACCCATGCTTCGCGGCACAAACTATAAGTTCTGGTCAAACACTTGTGGTGTGAATGTGTTCAATGCATTTTTTTCATTGTGTTTCTCTGCATTTTTGCTCTGTAAGCCTTCATTATGGGTCCCAAGAAAGTGGAAATGGTAGTGA
>JAQMCW010000012.1:8770534-8783159 GCA_030068335.1 Chrysichthys cranchii
TTCCTCCCACAGTCCAAAGACATGCACAGAGGGGATTAGGCTAATTAGCTACTCTAAATTGCCCATAGGTGTGAATGGTTGTCTGTCTGTGTGTCGGCAATGCAGTGGATTGGCGACCTGCCCAGCGGCAGAAGATGAGTGAGTGAGTGTAGGAGATATCTATTATACCACAAGAGGGCTGAATTTGCTATTCTGATTGGTGAGAAGGTGTAGTTTAGTTTTCTGTAGTTGTAGCTCTGTCAGTAGTGCCAACGGCTTGGTCTAATAAGTAATAATTTTTATAGTAACACATTACACTGACTCATACCTGATACGCCACATAAACAAACAGATAAAATATTTCCTAATATAATTTTTGATACGGTGATAGGTTTTCTGTAAAGTGATTTTAAGAAGAAGTCTCCTCTGTCAGGGGTTTGTAACAGTTCCAAGTACAGTGTAGTTTTTTAACATGAGAAAGACCTCAGGACAGATGTTTTGTTCTTTTTAACATGACAATTTTTTTGTCTTCTTAACTGAGAGAGAGAGAGAGAGAATGGTTACGTGATGCCATCTAAATTGTTTTGTGGAACGTAAATATGAACAAATAAAAATATGACACGACACTCGTTCATTAATAAAAATTGAAATCATAACCAAATTGCTGTGACATAAGAGGATTAAAAAAAACTGCTACTGGAAAAAAACATCAACTTTGGGGTGGTAACAGTAACCCCAATTCACACCTCATCACATCATCGCTTTTTTGTATGCTTTTGCCCAGTACACATAAGCCATGTCATATGCAGTTTTTTCTGCACATCATCTCTTTGCAAATAGTTGATTATTTTCATATCACAGCACCCCCATCATGTATTGTTCCTTACTTATTTTCTATATGCTGAATGTAAGCAACAGAGAAACATGTTCTCGGCAATAGTTTATGTCTGATACATCAGATTTTTCTTCCTAACAGCACTGAATTCCTAAAAACAACATTAAACATCTTGACAAAAACCCATACCAAGTGGGAGGCTTATCTCTTAAGACCACCATGTTCATTTAGTCAAGATCCCTTTTCACATTTAGGGAAAATTTACTGCTCTCATTACTCAACTTGGGGAAACTTCACTCCCAGTAGGTCTCAAGTATCATTGCTCATGTCTAAAGATGTCTTTTCCTTTTTGCTTATCTGAGTCTTGGCTGAATCCATTGCAAGGAAAAGAACAACACAAACATGGCGTCAGATCAGCGAAAGAGGGCAATGTTGAGGAGCTCCACTATCACTCAGCAGGTGTGCTGTTCAGTTGGTGATAACTGTAACAAAGCCACCTAAACAACGGCCCTCCCCACTCTTCCCTCCCATCTACATAGAAATTTAACCACTACACAATAACACTCCATGCTGTGCCAGGTGGCTGTCAACACCAGACACTTTTCCTTTAAATCAAACTGCCACTGCGTTTATCAATAACAAGTCAATTAGTGGATGGGAATGAGAAGATTGGGTCTCTGAGGGTCACTGCAAGTTTGTTACAGCCATCTGTAACTGTTCATCATGAGCCTTCATCTCAATATGACGTATGTCTCTTACTGTATCTGTGTGAAAATGGTCATCTATAGCACCTGCCATTTCAAAACAAGCAACCTTTAATATGCACTGAGTTGTCATTAAAGTCTTTTTTTGTTTGTTTGTATTCTTTTCTTTTTTTTTTTTTTTTAGATCAATGATGTTTGAATTGGAATTAAATTGGGATTTAGGAGGTGAGAGCACCACAACACTTTCATAGGTAACAAGAAAGTGGGACATAAACACTGATATGAAGAATTCTGATTAAAATGGATTCTTTCCCATACATGTTTCTATACTGAGGGTTTCATTTTTTCCCCTTTTCCATCAGCTCTTGACGACGATTAGGTCCCCTTATGTCTCTTTGAGACATCTGGAGATTTCAGAGGTCTCATTTCTAGGCCAGATGGTGACCAATACTCTCCTGGCCGTGCACTCATACCTATGGGCAATTTAGGGTAGCCAATTCGTCTAACGTGCTTGTCTTTGGACTGTGGGGGAGACCGGAGTACCCAGAGGAAAGAACGGGAAGAACATACAAGCTCCACACAGAAAGGCACCCGTGCCGAACCCGGGGCTCGAACCCAGGACCTTCTTGCTGTGAGGTGACAGTGCTAACCACTTAGCCACCATACCGCCTAGGGTTTCATTTAACTAACTTCAATTGGATGGTACCTTCATCATATTAATTATATTAAAGATTAATGATAGAAAACTGACAACAGTATTTGGTGAAAAGATAATCACATAGCATGTAGTGCATATTAGGTCCAAATAGCCAAGATACGCGACAATATGTACACTCTGTGCAAGTAAGCCTCTCGCTGTATGTAGTGTTCCTACATTAGAGACAATCCTTAACCCAAAATCAATTAAGGAACTTTTAAAAACAATGCACAGAAATGTTCTCAGAACACCCAGAAAACTTGACAATGTTCTAGGCCCTAAAACATTAGCAAGGATATGAGGCAATTTTTGCTATTTCCAATCTGCTACGTCTATTCTCTCTATTTCTCTGGGGGTCTTGTGACTTTGACTCATTTACATCTGATCCAACATGTGTCTAACTCTACAAATATCTCTGAGTCATCTTTTAGATGTCTGACTTGTCATTAATCCTGGCTCGTCATGTACAATAGTAATCATTTGCGGCAGAGGCTGACACTAAAGGAACAAACTGTAGCCACCAACTGTGCATTTAATAAGAGGACTGACAGATCCAGTGCACCAGAGCATGGTCCTGCAGAGAGCAGACCAGATTAATCCAAAGCTCGAATTCAAACAAGGCTGATTCCTACGCAAATACACTGTCGATCTACAGAGACAAACTATCAAGCCATTCTCATTAGTGCTCATCCCTGCCTGTCACAACACAGACTATTCCACAAGGGGCTGAAACAGAGCCTCTCACGAATGAAATTCTAGTTCAAGGAGCCCATAACAAAGACAGAACTACGTCAGCTCACTGAGTGCTGGGAGACACTCAAATAATCTGTCAGATGGAAAAAAAAAATTGAATAGGTCATTAGAGTGGTGACAGTCTTTTGGGATATAACCCATCCTTTGTGAACAGGCCTAGAAACCTGACTGTATGTAGGGCAAAGCTGTGTGAACATAACGGTTGTAACTCCAGCAGCTCTTTCTAGTGCTTGGCTCATTTGCAGTGCAGCAGTTCTGCTTTTGTTCAGGCCCAGAGCTAAAAAAAAAAGGCTGGTTCTATTCTCTTTGCATCAGGCTGGTGTAGTATTGAACCTCCATGTGAAAAATAGGAAGAAACTAGTATGCCAAAAGGTCAAGAGTGCTTGAATGCAATTATGTTCCATTGAACTTTTCAGGACCAGAATCAGAACCAGGAAATCTGTATTCAACAACTATAGGGTCTAGAAATATGTGAAGTATAAGCAAAGAATCATACAACATATGTCAAGCACAAATACACCACGTCATACATACACAGCCATCAAATCAATATTAGAATTAAAGTGTTACTCTGGGCACTATTTCCTATGCAGCAGGGATTCCTGAAGCTTCGTAATCTAGGAACCACTTTAATTAAAATATGTAAATAAATACAATGCAAAAAATCAATTCCATGGCCTCCATCTGAAGAGGGTTTTTTTTTTTAAACAAAATCCAAAAAATATTAGGATATTAATACTTTCTTTGATTTTGCACAAAAAAATTGTGTTCTATTTATTGGAGCCAGAGAGATTTTTAGAAATTTCCACCCACACATTCATTCATCAATTTTCTGTACCGCTTATCTGTCAGGGGTTGCAGGGGAAGCTGGAGCCAGGGTACATACTCACCAATCTTTCGCAGGGCCAACACAAAGACCCACGGTGCTAACAGAACAGTGCTAACCACTGCACCACTGTGACACCCCAACACGACGTTTTAATGACACGATTAGGTAGTTGACATTATTTGTTAACACAACTGAATATAACTGTGGGTTGGGATTTTCTACATTGTAATAAAAGGTAAAATATCTCATATCCTCAGGAAATGCTTCATGGACCCTTGGGGGCCCCTGAGAACCATGAGTATTCATTCATTCATTCATTCATTCATTCATTCATTCATTCATTCATCTTTAGAAAGTGGTCCATCCTGGTCAGGGTCATGGTGGAGCAAAAATCACGATGAAAGAACACTATTATATATTCCTTCATATCTAGGGCAATTTAGGTTAGGAAAACGAAGAACCCAAAGGAGAACATATGAAACGCCATACTGACAGCAACCAGAGCTTTGGAGCTGTGACGTGCCATTGATCATGTAAGTATATGATGAGGGTAAAGGCTGTGTGTGTGTGTGTGTGTGTGTGTGTGTGTGTGTGTGTGTGTGTGGTTAGCACTCACACTCCTCCCCATTTACGCCATATCATTCAGGTGGCATGGAGTGTCAGTTATGGACTCCCCAGTGTGGTATAAATAGGAGTCTCTCCCTCATATGGAGAGACACAATCCTCAGTAGGAGCACTGAGATCCAAACAAACACAGTGAGAGAGGAGAAGAGGCACTCAAACATCCAAACACACACACACACACACACACACACACACACACACACACACGCACACACACACACACACTCATACACACACACACTCATCTCTGCATCTGTGCTCCCATGCAGAAAAGACCCCAGGGGACACAACGCCAGCTGAGCCTCAAAAACAAGGTAGGAGAACCCAGCTGACTGGCAGAGTAAGTCTGCCCAGCTGTTTGTGTGTGACTGCCTGTTTGTGTGAGCCAATGTGTATTAGTGTGAGCTTTAAAGGATGCTACAGTTAAAGAGACACAGGATGCAGACAAAATCTTTTGAGAGCTGACAGAGATAATGCCAATATGTGGCCACCGCAGGACTGCTGTGGTAAGCTCTAGTTGATTTATTGAGAGAGAATTTGATTGATAGCTTTATAGTATGAGATAAAAGCATTGTGTCAAAGTAGCTTTGGAAGACTGCCAGTGTTTGACACCTACTGGGATTCCTGTGGTTTAATGCGATTGTGGTCCTTGATTATTTCTCTCATCCTTTATTTGTTCAATATTTACAACTCCAGTCACTTTTCCTTGACTTTTCATCTATAACGGTAGGCCTTAAAACTTTTCAGTGAACTCTCTTCTCCCTTCAATCAATAACTGAGTATCATAGTGTCATTATTCTCTTGTTTGCACCTCTTAAAATGCCAGCGTAGTGCTTCTAAGGCCCTGACTCCAGTTCCACTTGAGAAAATGTCTAATATGAGAGATTGATGGATCTTAAAGGATAAAGGTGCCCATTTAGCAAACTTGCCATGCCCAGTAAAAAAGAGACATGCTAGAAAAAAACCGACGCACTCACTCTCAGAGCAGAGGCTTAAAGAAGGGATGAAATGAAGTTTTCAGCAGCCGATCGATTCCTGAACGCTTGTCTCATGAATTTTCCAGAGGAGCTAAATGCCACTTACAGAATAATGCAGCACTGTGGGTCAGAGCTTAACGCTTCATTGTGTGCTGGGATTTCAGGACATTCAGTACAAAACATTCTCAGTAAATTCAATAAATATGCTTGATTTTGTCACAGAACTTAAGTTGAAGATATGTGTAAACTATTTAGGTGGGTTATGATTGTGCAACATTTTTGCAATGTGCAAAAAAGAAAATCCACAGCAACGGCCCCATAATATCACTTCCTAGTTCATAAAATTAATCTCCTGCATCTGCTCCCTCACAGAAGCTGAGACTGTGCTGATACCATGGATACCATGGAGACAGAGCTGTACGTTGCACCAGATTCACCGCGAGCCTCCATGCCAGATGAGTTGTGCCATCCTTATTCCAACTTCTCGAACTGGAAGTTTAAGCTCTTCCGAGTCCGTTCTTTGGAGAAGGCCCCCCTGCCTAGTGAACCTCCCCTGCAGAAGGAAGCTGAGCTGAAGGTGGGTGAACAGGGTCACAGCCTGAGTGTTCCTGGCAGCATTATGAAGCTCTGTCTAGGGGGCAAAAATAAGGAGAATGTGGAGGGTGCTGGCAGACAAGTGGATCTCAAGCTTCAGGAGATTGACACACACATGGATCATCTCAGGTAACTAGAAATTTCTGTGTTGGGAATTTTTATTTGACAATTCTATATTTGAAAGATAGCAAATCGTAAAACTTGGACTCTGAATGAGGTTAAAGTAGAAATTACTTCTTTTTTTTTTTTTTTACTTTAAACAATATATTCAATAGCATATAAGTAGCATATTGGGGATACAAAAAAAAAAAAATCAGATAGAATATTCAAGAAGCTTTTAATATAATTAATAACACTTTGCAATTCTTGTTGCTCAGGTCTTTATGCCGCTTATGTGGCATACTTCTGAGAAAAGCAAAAGGCCCAGAGCATGAAGTCCAGGGAGACTTGGATGAGTCTAGCAAATATGCATTGCGCAAGATGGGCTGCAAGGCTTCTAGGTGGCCTGACATCATCCTAAAAGTATTTAAGGTTGATGTGAATGGAGACATGGAATCCATCCACCCTCCGAGGTTTTGTCATCGTTGCTGGACTGTAGCTATAAGAGGAGGGGGAATATGTAGCTTTTCCAGGACCAGGGTCCCCATATGGAAACCCCACACCTCACACTGCCTGCACTGCTACCCCAAGAGGCACATACTTCAGAGAAGAGGAAGGAAGAGAAGGAAACCACTGCACAGCCTTCCCAAAAGGGCAAAGAGAGAGACATCCACAGGGGCCAATAGAGTGCGGAGACAGACAACAGACATCACATCAACAACAGGCTTGAGAACATGGGTGAAGCCGGCTACTCAGAGAAACCTTTGGGTAAAGAATATAACTCACTGCCAGAAGAACCACTTAACCTCCAACCTACTCCCAAGTGAATTCCCAAAAGATTTTGTGAGTGCTATTGTGTGCCAAGTGTGTGACCACCTGTTGTCTGACCCGGTCCAGTCCCCTTGTCAACACCTCTTCTGCCGCACCTGCATCCAAAAGTACAGCCGTGTCTTGGGTCCCCAGTGTCCATCCTGTGGCCTACTATTTAACCCATGTGACCTAAATAGCCCTGCCAAACCCTTCCTGTCTATTCTTAACTCTCTTCCTTTGCTCTGCCCAAGAGAAGGTTGTGGGGAACTGGTCAGATTGGACTCCTTTGCAGACCACTGTCTAAATCACTATTTTGACACAAATGGCAGGAAAGAACAGGATATTCCTGAAGAGAATACGGATTGCTACGTACCTGTCAACAAAGGTGGGCGCCCTCGCCAGCACCTGCTCTCACTGACACGAAGGGCACAGAAGCACAGGCTGAGGGAGCTGAAGAATCAGGTGAAGGCATTTGCTGACAAGGAGGAGGGTGGAGACGTGAAGTCTGTGTGTTTAACACTGTTCCTGCTTGCACTGAGGGCAGGAAATGAACACAAACAGGCTGACGAGCTGGAGGCCATGATGCAAGGTAGGGCCAAGAGGCACTTCAAGAGTGCTAACTGTCATGTATTAAAAAAATTTAAATTAAATATCTGAGTGACAATAAAAGCAATGCTATAGCTATTCTTTGTATGAACCTTTCTAACCTGGTATCCAATCTGTTGGAATTCTTCATTGAAAAATGTTAATATATATATATATATTAATACACGATTTGACTTATATTTCATCTAAACAAAGGGGGAAAATTATTACTCCATAAATAGTTAGTTTGCATGTGCATGGGATTGTTGCCATCATGCTCCTGTCATTCAATGAAACAGCTCTTCTGAAAAGCCTGGTACAATGAAAACAACATCAGCATCCCTCTATCTCTGAATGACCATGCTATTCCCTTTTTTTTGGAGGAATTGGTCAAGCTGGTGTCTGATTCATCACTAGCCAATAGATACTTTTTGTCCATCCCCCCAAATGATCTATCATCATAAATTTAGCAAAAATAAGCTTTGCTGTCAAAGAGTGGCAGCAGATTCTTTTTATCCCTGCATCCCCATTTTTTCCCACTCTCTAGACCCACTCCTCTCTAGCCTGTACATCTCTATAAACTCATTATTTGTACCTGTGTAGGGTTCACAGTGGGTTTTCTCATTTTCTCTTTCAGGCAGGGGTCTAGGCCTGCACCCAGCTGTGTGTCTGGCTATACGGGTCAATACATTCCTCAGCTGTAGTCAGTACCACAAGATGTACCGCACCGTCAAAGCTACTAGTGGACGCCAGATTTTCCAGCCTTTGCACACGCTCCGTAATGCCGAAAAGGAGCTTCTTCCTGGCTTCCATCAATTTGAGTGGCAACCAGCTCTCAAAAATGTCTCCAACTCTTGCAATGTAGGTATCATTGATGGACTTTCTGGGTGGACAGCCTCTATAGATGATGTACCTGCAGACACCATTAGTAGAAGATTCCGCTATGATGTGGCACTAGTATCAGCTTTAAAAGACCTGGAGGAAGACATCATGGAGGGTCTTAGAGAAAGAGGATTGGATGACAGCACCTGCACCTCAGGTTTCACTGTAGTGATTAAGGAGTCATGTGATGGCATGGGAGATGTCAGTGAGAAGCATGGAGGAGGGCCAGCTCTCCCAGAGAAGGCAGTGAGATTTTCTTTTACAGTGATGTCCATCACTATTCAAGCTGAAGGTGAAGAGGAAGCTGTCACTATCTTCCAAGAGCAAAAACCTAACTCTGAGCTTTCCTGCAGGCCTCTGTGCCTCATGTTCGTGGATGAGTCTGATCACGAGATGCTGACGGCCATCTTGGGACCTGTGGTGGCAGAGCGTAAAGCCATGAAGGAGAGTCGTCTCATTCTCTCTATAGGTGGGCTCCACCGTTCCTTCCGTTTCTATTTTAGGAGCACAGGCTATGATGAAAAGATGGTGAGAGAAATGGAAGGTTTAGAGGCCTCAGGCTCCACTTATATCTGCACCCTGTGTGACTCCACACGAATGGAAGCCTCTCAGAACATGGTACTTCACTCCATCACTAGAAGCCATGATGAAAATCTTGAGCGCTATGAGATATGGAGAACTAACCCCTTCTCTGAGTCGGCAGATGAACTGAGGGATCGAGTCAAAGGGGTCTCAGCCAAGCCTTTCATGGAGACACAACCCACATTAGATGCCTTGCACTGTGACATTGGCAATGCTACTGAATTCTACAAGATCTTCCAGGATGAGATTGGTGAAGTGTACTTGAAAAGCAACCCAACTCGAGAAGAGCGCCGACGCTGGCGATCAGTCCTTGACAAGCAGCTGAGAAAGAAGATGAAGCTAAAACCAGTAATGAGAATGAACGGAAACTACGCTCGGCGACTTATGACCCGTGAGGCTATTGAAGTGGTGTGTGAGCTGGTTCCTTCAGAGGACCGTCGTGAGGCTCTGAAAGAACTAATGGAGCTGTACCTCCAGATGAAACCTGTGTGGCGTTCTACCTGTCCAGCTCGAGATTGTCCCGACCAGCTTTGCCGCTATAGCTTCAACTCTCAACGTTTTGCAGAGCTCCTCTCCACCACGTTCAAATATCGCTATGATGGCAAGATTACTAACTACCTCCACAAGACTTTGGCCCATGTACCTGAAATTGTTGAGCGGGATGGCTCAATTGGTGCCTGGGCCAGTGAAGGGAATGAATCTGGGAACAAACTTTTCCGCCGCTTCCGTAAGATGAATGCTAGGCAGTCCAAGACGTTTGAGTTAGAAGACATATTAAAACACCACTGGTTGTACACATCCAAGTATCTGCAGAAGTTCATGGAGGCTCATAGGAACTCAGCAAAAGCACTGCAAGCCACCATCAACCCAGAGGAATGCCCGGATGACTTTGATATATCTCTTGACCTAACAGAGTTTTAAAAATCTGGGGTCTGAGAAAATTTACTTGAATATACTTGGACATTTCATTGCTTTACTTTTTATAATTACACCTTTGATGTGACACTTTTTCGAATAACTGATATATTTTTTCTTTAGATATGTATCAACACCATCTTGAATTAGTTTATTGTTAACCTTTTCATGTTTTATATAGCTGTCTGTAGCCAGAACTTTATGACATAGATAAGATTGGGAAGGAATGGCTATATGTTTTTTTCCTCAGGTTTTGCAGACAAGTTTTTTTTTATTTCATCCTTTGCTGCTGGTGAAATATGGCAGAGTTTATTGTATTGCCAAGTTATGACACATTCATGAATTTATACAGAAGGATTATTTATGGAATCAAATGAAAGCACTGTAAGTCACAGGAAGGGAATTGCTTTAAGAGAGACCACTTTTACGATCTCTGTATTAATTTATCACAGACGAGGGCAGAGACAAAATGGAATTAGGGAAACTTTAACTGCCTCTGTTTCAGAGGAGATAGTAAAAGAAAAGACCGCTGCTGTACACCAGGGACTTCTCAGGAGAATAGCATCAGGGCACATATGTTTGCACATTTCCAGAAAATCGCTATTATCCCACCTAATTTTTTTTTTTTTTTTTTACAAACCAAAGACTTTGCACAACATGGAACATTTCACATTTCTTTAAGTAATTTTGCACCAGACCATACACCTCATTATTCTTAAAACTGTTACACAGTCTAATCATGATGCCATTTTACAATTCTATTGTTATATTAATGGTTGATGTTCCTTATAACTTTATGATTAATTAATTTACTTTACTGTACTGTACAATATATTTGCTTGAAGATTGATTGATTGGTTGATTGATTTGGTACCTTTGTTTACTATGGAGACTTTTGAAATTATTTGATACTTTACTTGATTAAGACATTGATTTCATTGTAATATACTGGTACCTTTGATTGATTGATTACACTGATTATGATTAATTGATTGATTACATTAATACCCAGCACGCTGTAACAATTTACTATGTCAATAGAAACCAAAAGCAAATAGGTGTTACTATGTACCCTATTTATTGTTTACTTTGTTTATGGTATGCTATTGACATTTTACATTATTTGTTTTCTTTTTTTGTGAGTATATGATGATGTAGGGTATCACAAAGCTGGCAGCCCCTAGGGATGCAGAGACCTTCTACCTCCACAAATTAGAATTTTGCTAAGTGTCTATTGTTTGTGTGTGTTACATTTGTTCCTTTGTGAATTTGTAGCCAGATTCTTTACTCAGTTAAAATTGCAATTACTCATTTCAATAAATTCTGATGTGAATGAAGTACAGTGTCAATTCTTCAATTCTTCCCTCATGTTCAAAACAAAATGACATCTGCCTCATATCACATATTGTTTTTATTACTGTTCAACTATTGCCGCTTTCACCAAGGAAACATATTATATTATAGGTCCACTATGTAGGATTCAACCAACTGAATGGCCCTTCCTTTCCCCTCCATTTCCAAGCGAGTATTTGAACATATGGTGGTTGTTAGGTGCCTGCATGGTACTTCCAAGTACTTACATTCACACTGCCTTGCTTTACCATGCAAAATTTGAATTCTCAATCACGTTAACCAGCACCAGCAAACACAGTGTCCTCTTCTTTCTTCTTGTTTTCTTCCTTTCTTCTTATTTTTGTCTTCATTTCTATGCTTCCTTCTCTATTCATGGTGTTGCTTCCCAAAGTGTGAAACGCGGAAGGCACTTTCTAGAGATTCGTCCATTCTGGGCTACCATAGTGCCCCAACATGGTGGCTTAGCGGAGGTGGACCTGTGCCCTGTGTAAATGAAAAGGGCTCATTCTAGGCTTACAAAAACTCAACAAATCGTACTTACTGATGAAAACATACATTCATACACAAGGCTAACTAACAACAATCTTAAGAGACTAAATCTAGTTGTGCTAATAGCTAGCTGTCAGATCCATAATGCATAGATAAACATAAAGTACACTGCAGACAGATTACATTTATGAGTATTAAGACTCTTAGGTCTCACTCTTGTCACATCTGTTAATGTTTAGATTTGTTTCAATTTGTTATGTCATTTCATTAAATGTCTGCTGAGAGGAATTCAGCTTACTACCTCAGTTATATGAATTCAGCTTAATACCTCAGTTATATGAATACATGATTAAAGACAAATGTAGTTGAAAATGTAGTGAGTAGAAGGTAGTTATTTATAATCTGAAATGTACAACCGGAATCCCAGAGTGAGTGAAAACAAGTTTGTTTTTTTTCACCCTTAAACATTTTTCTGCCTCAGATTCCTGAGAAATGGCTCTCCAAACTGAATGTGAGATATACTCTTCTACTTCATGCAGGTGAACTATGAGTTTGATTACCATTAATAAAGTCTGTCTGGTATACAGCTGTGTATCATATATGATTTGTATTGTTAAAGCTTCTGTATATGCAAGGAACATTTGTTTTTATGAACTCCTCATGCATTAACACCTGAAACTATTGTCTTATTATTCAATTATTAATATGAATGCATATTATTCAGGCACTGCTATGAATTATTCAGTAACTGCTTTAAAAGTAATAGCAAAACTATCTAGAAATGTACATTTGGACTTGCCAACAAGTTTTGTTTAATTTATGAACTATTGTTGGGCAGACATTGCCTTTCACGAACAAAATGTATAGGATGTTAACAAGTATCAGTCTGCATGGTACAGAAGAACATAGATTTAAAAT
>JAQMCW010000012.1:8795936-8811045 GCA_030068335.1 Chrysichthys cranchii
GTTATTTCAGTGACCATTGTGGGTTTTTCTTTCTTTAACGGAAGGGTACCAACAATTTTGTCCACGTCTGTATATGTGCATATTTAGATTTTTTTTTTTTTGATAGCAGTGGTAAAATCTTTGGCACTAGCCATCCAGCCTTTAAAAAGAAGGCTAGTTACCAAATTCTAATGATGAGAGTCCTTATTTCACACAAACATCCTGGTCTTAATTATAATAATTTCTTTATGAACAATGTGTTTACCTGAATGTTTACCTGTAATTCAGCTAGGAAAAAAGTCATCCTCTAATCCTTAGCTAATAACCAGGACCATGATAGCACGGCTTAGCAGTGCCTAGCAGCCATTTGTCCAGAACAACAGCAGCAGCCCCATCCCGAAAAAATGAGAGACTCTTTATGTTGTCATAAAGAGTGTGGTTTGCAACACGCTGAAATAAATGATATGAGCATAATAGGAAACATTAGATGATCTTCTGTTGTCACACAATATGTATTGTCATATTACAAAGCCCTGGTTACATGAGTGTGTTTAGCTCATACTGAATAAAGTAACACTTACTGACACTTCTGAATTAACTAGTTATCGTTTTTAGTGCAGACGAACTTGATCACAGATAATAGGTGAGACCATGTAGAGACATAATGTAATCTTTGAATTGTGCAGTGCTGCTGAGTCAACTGTCAATAGCTTCTTTGTTGTATTCCCTTTGGTGCCTTTTTTGTTGTCAGATTGAATGGATCAAAAGCTTTTCCAAATGCAACATCTTGAAGATCTGTTATCTATTTTCCACATGCTAAACATTTTCACTTTGATCACTAACTGTTAAATATCTGGTCATACCTTCTTAAACCTTGAATCGTTGTTATCTCCCCCAACACATAAACGCATATTTATTGAGAATGGGTATGCATTTAATCATAAAGACAGATAATATTTAATATTCTTCACGCAGAACTGGCTTGATCTGTTTGTAAACGATTGACGCAGATAGCACTTTTCTTCAGAAGGATTATTAATGCTGTTACCCTGCACACAAAACACCTACACAAGTATACACACCTACAGAATTTTCTGTAGCAAATCCATCAGTGCAAAGAAACCTCCACAGGACCACCGCTGATCAGATATTTTTTGGATGTGGTGTATTCTCAGCACAGCAATGACATGCTGACATGGCACTGTCATTATAGTATGTTGTGCTGTACACAGTTATACATACATGACAGTATAAACGAAAACTGAAATGAAAGACTAAAGAATGATGTAGGAATAGTGTCTTGTTAATGTGGAGTGTTTTTGCCATGGACCTCTTCCCTTTTTGACAGTATCTTGTCACACACACTTGCTAAGTACCAGTGCTCAAAAATAAATACTAAATGATGGACTAATTATTTATACCACAGTGATCTTGAGTGCTCAATTCTGTTCGCTAAGAACGTGTTGAGTAATTTTCTGTAACAGTGCATCTCTGACAGTATGTCTGGCTGCAAGGTTCATATTAATCCACTCATTCTAATATATTTGGTTGTTCTCTTATGTCTAATTGTATGGTTCTTGTGGTTCTGGAAGCGCTTATTTACATTCGTTAGCACTGTTTGTCCTTCCTAACCTGATCACATTGAGTGTCCGCTGTAAGGTATTTAAGACCGAATGTTTTCAAAGAAATAGCATGAGCACTGATATGGCCTTCTCCGCACAACATCTTTAAACTTCCACAGATTCCAAGCTCAGAGTGATCTTGGTTAGCAAGCCTATGTCAACCATTTCAACACTAAATCAATTAGATGAACCATAGCCGCAGTAGATTGGCGAAGACTAGCAAAACATGCAATACTATTGCTCTTTGTAGGAATGGATACAGCATTCAGACTCCAAGAGAAAGGCATGGGATAACAACAAGCACCTGAATTATTATTATTATTATTATTATTATTATTATTATTACTGGTACTACTACAACTACTAAACATACTTTTATATGCTGAAAGCATGGCAATTATAGCCTAAAAAAGACACAAAGACAAGCACTTCCCCAATTTCCAGTTTAAGGAGAGTAGGGGAGGCGTAATAATATGTGCCATCAGGAACTGAGGCAATCTCAAACGCTCAGCTGGATGGTGGGTTTTTTAATTGATTCTGTAGTAATGCACAATAAACATTTGAAAAGGTTTGCATTATTACTTCTTTTATTATCTTATTTTCACCAGATTGACCCAGCGGAAGAGATCAAAGACCTGCATAACACGAAAGGTAAATTGTGGTTTATCTTAAGATGTGTGTAATAGAACAAAACATGTATTAAAAGTAGGAGTGCTAATTTATTCAGAAACAAGAAGTGGGGACATTAATCTTAATGTTTTACCTGGGGCAGACTGGATATCATTAGGTTGTCTATCAAAAGCACTGTACCGTAGCTTTAACTTGAATGTGGTTATGCATCTTTTATGGTTAGTCAAGAAATGTGATTAGAATATTTACAGCTTGGCACTGCAATAGGGTGATCATATACAGTAATTGCATAGGCTGTAATGTGCACATATACATAAAAAGCATTTAAAGGGTAACCTTACATTTAATATGGTTTATTGAGAATCATGTATGCACTGCTTTGGTACTTAGGGCCTCCAGGCATCTGATTTAAACATATTACTGTTTATTATGCATATTCACTCCCTGCAAATTACGAGTGACTGGCCTGGACTTAGAGAAGAGGGAAGCAGCTTTACTGGCATCCTTTAATATGCTCAGGAGCAAGTCTATAATGAGAGAGAACATGCATCAGCCTTGCTATTCATCTCCATGAGCCTCTGTGTTAGTGCTAATGACCTCTAATTAAAGAAAGCTGGGCCTCACAAACCAAGGAAAGCTGATAGCGAGGATGACGCTCACTGCACACAGAGGAAGGTTTCTCGAGGATGTTAGGGTAAAAGATAGTGATGAGAGTCAGAGAATATTAAAAGATATCAATCTGTGTGAAAACCACAAGGTGTGGCATTTTGGATGTCAGTCAAAGGCAGTGGATATCAGGAAAATAGTCTCCACACTAATTAGTATGAGTAATTATGCAGCTACTGTGATATGTAAAATATCAGAGAGAGAGAGAGAAAATGAATGCAGAGCTCAGCCTGACACAGAACACTCTGTAATTGCCCTTATGGTAGGGTTCAGTGACACATGGCTGGCATACAGATCCTAAACCAGGTTGGGAAATAGGTGCTCTGACAAGCTGGGCCAGCTGGAGCAAGACTCACAGGAGTGCATGGGCTACATTAGTTTCCTCCAGCTGTTTATAGGCAGTGAAGTCTTTATGAGACGGCCTAACAGCAGCTTTTCAGATTCATTAGCAGAATGAAGATTCTTCCTCTGTTGCTTTATTGTGATTGCTAACGGCTTTGCTTTTGTGATGCTGCATTATCAATACAAGCCGCCCAGAGCAGGGAAATATGACTATAACCGACCAATGTTTATGTACCCAGGGGTCACACATACACACACACACACACACACACACACACACACACACACACACACACAGATGCTTGCTTCCCTGTCAGCAAAAAAATATGACATTCACTGGGTGAGTAATTAGCTCTAATTACGCTTTAATTAAGATCAGCATTGCTTACATTCCTGCCAAGCGTTCTCACACAGCAGCACACACACATACATACGCATATAGATGTGCTGAGAGGGAGTACATCAGGATGA
This sequence comes from Chrysichthys cranchii, assembly GCA_030068335.1. Lineage (NCBI taxonomy): Eukaryota > Metazoa > Chordata > Actinopteri > Siluriformes > Claroteidae > Chrysichthys > Chrysichthys cranchii. Next base: position 8,799,647 of record JAQMCW010000012.1, read on the forward strand.
GATGGAGAGGATGGCATGCGTGTTGTGCATCAGTGTGAACTCTTCGTTGCTGCTTAGTGCAGATACATCATTTAATAAATAACTTTTTACACATATGAAGTATGTTGATTTCATAATAATTGTCAGCATTTTAGTAGTCCTGCCATAAAACCTGAACATTATTTTTGTGTGTGTGTGTGTGTGTGCATACACACCTTTGATGGCAAGATCACACAATCCCCTTAGGTATTGGAACACAAAATATTTTAACATTAAATAAAACTTAATTTTTGATTGCATATCCCTTCTTTGCAATAACTACATCAAGCTGGCCACCAACTGACATCACCAAATTGCATTCTTCTTTTGTGATGCTTGTTCAGGCGTGTACTACAGCTTCTTCCAGTTGTTGTTTGTTTCGGGGGGTTTCTCCCGTCAGTCTTCTCTTCAGGAAGTGAAATGTATGCTCAATTGGGTTAAGGTCTAATGATCGACTTGGCCAGTCTAAGACACTTTTTCCCCTGATGAAGTCCTTGACAGAATAGCCACAGCAGCTTCCATTTGACAAGTTTATGGCTATAAATAAGATAATTTGTAGTGTTTTCATTTTTGTAGTTGTTTTTCACGTTGTCACTTGTGACTTTCTCTACAGACTTTGAACAGATAAGATGCATCTGTTTTGAGTCTGATGCAGGGAGAAAGTTTTTATCCATGTGTGTGTAAATATTTGTGGTGCCATTTTTAAAGTAAAACATGTCAGTTTGCTTAGTTTGTTTAAAAAACAAAACAAAAAAAACCCTCACTCCTTTTTGCTCTCTATAGCCCTGTAGTTAGTACTCAATCCAATAAGCTGCCTTCAGCTAAATAATTTACTCATGTGATTAGATAAACCACAGCATACGATCTGCCAGAAACGCCACATAGGCATTTTTTAAAAAATATTTTTTTAGTCACAGTCACAGTAGTTTTCAAGCACATGGTTTGCTCACCTGAAATACTTTGCTTGATCTGCAGTGGAAACTGTGACTTTCCTGTTCAATGATCATTTTCAGTGTCTTTCTAACACTCACTTATTTTGTTTAATATTTTGTTGTTTACTTGTAAATATGGTGTTTATCATGTATTTTTTTTTTTAGCAGCACTACATTTCAGAATGAAATGTATGCATATACACATGCAGGAGGTTATTAATGTTGTCTTCTTCCTGTTAGATGTGTGTGTGCTTCCTGGAGAGGTTGAGGAGGATTTCAACCTAGCCAGCCTACATTCCTGCTTTCTGTCATCACACACAGCTTGAGCTCTCCTCTACTGACATGGACCATAGGACACACACTCCACCAAGCAATACCGGGAGCCAGGTATACGAACAATTAATTGCTTCTGACTCTCCCCACCACACTCTCTAAATTAATACGTTCCTTTCGAGTTACCAACTTTTCAGAGAGTTACACACTCTCAAATCAATCCAGTAATAGGCTTTCATTAGATACTAAACAGCACTGAAGTGAAATGGCAATTTAACTAAATTGATTCAAACGGCTTGAATTGGGTTCAAGCAATGTAATTTGGTTAATTGCATAAACATGCAGCGAAATTGGAGCAAAGCTTGTGTTTCATGTTAAAATATGCGGGGCTGTGACATCATTTTCTCTCTCCAGAGCAAAACTGAGGAGGTTGTGCCTTTCAGTCTGGATGACACCTTCGATTATGACAATGTTGCGTTGTCTCACAAGTATCCTGTCAAATCTAGCAACTGTGGATCATCATGACCTGTAAGTGCCCACACTTGGGCAGAATTTGGATCAAATATAACAGCTCTGTAGCTGCCAAGTATACAATAAAAAAAGTGAGAATCATTAATGCATATTAATGGAGAACACGTTGTGCTGTGTTTTTGAGCACACTAAACTGTGGCAGATCTTTCTTGGATGTCCTTTCTTTTTTTCTTTTTCTTTTAAAGACTGTTCCTAACAACCATTCAGCTCATAAACGGAAGCAATGGGAGTTTGACGTGTTGCTGCTTTAATCCTGTGTATTAGCACAGGGCATTTCCAACAAAAACCCATCTGTGCATAAAAAAGGCCCAGGGCACTGCAAACAACCAGAGCACAACAGCAACATCACTTTTCTGTATGCGAGAAACTGTATCTGCTTCTCTGGGCGACCCACTGAGCACACTCTTGGGAGAGCAATTAAGTACATGCCGTTACAGGATGCATCACACTGCGCTTTATTCACTGGAACAAAACGCTTTAAGGATTTTTTTCTGTTTCCCCTTTGTAAGCATTTGAAAACCAGATTAAAAGCCATGCCTTTCAGTCTGTGACTCAAGGGTGCCCTTTTATTCCTGGTTTTGCTTTTTATGAAATTTTAAAGAAATGATAAAAATGTCTATTATTGAGTAGTATGTGTTATTTCACACTGTGTTCTGTAATTTATCCACCTTTACATACCTGGCTTTTTTTCCCCTTTAACCTTTCAGAGTATTTGAGAGGTATCAGGAATTCAAGCAAGGTAGCTGCACTATGACTGTTCATTTAGTTCTCTAAAACATTAAGAAGATTGTGGGCATATTTCAGATGCTTGCTCTGTCTGTGGCTGTGCGTTTTTAATGCCCTTTGCCGTCATCTAGCATTTAATTGGTGGGTGGAAGTGTTGGAACATGCCGGAAAGGAACGAGACCTTTTCAGCATACAGAGACACTCTGTTAAACAGTTTGAAATCAGACATGTTAGTAGAAAAATAGCTGAGCTGAATAGCTCAGACTATTTGCAAAATTATGCCTGTGTATTGCAAAGCTGGAATATTGCTATCATGCCTTAATCTGAACTGATGAACTTGTACGAATAATGTGTTAGACAAAGGTCCATCATCAACTGTGCAAGCAGAGTGCTTCTGAAGCTTTAGGAGTTGAAAGTGGTTGATATTCAAAATGATGTACTAGCTGTTTTCAATACATGACATTCATTCTACAAACTTACAAAGTTCTATGAGTGTAGATGAGCTCTTTTTTCTCAAGTTGTCTTAATTCATTGCTCATAATTCTGTGTTCATGTCTGTTGAAGTGTCTCACCACTGGAAAGGAGAAATCCTTCAGTCTGGTGGTAGAAAGCTGCTCAACAAAATGGTCAGCCAGTCTTTTCTTGGTTTTTGCAAATTGATTGCATCTCTTACAGGGGAGATTATAAACAACTCCTGCAGTGATGGATGAAGAGTGACGGGTCAATAAAACCGATCACTGGCTGGCCGTTTAATTAGAAAATAACGTGATCTCAGTGACTGCTGATCCCTTGGAACTTTCATCCCCCCACCACCATTCTGTGGAAAGCTCTAGACTGTTGTCTGTCCTATGAAATCAGCAGTTTTTTTTAACCATGCCCAAGGTCAGTCACATGATCACATTTTTATCCCAATCTAATGTTTGATGTGAGCAATAACTGAGGCTCTTGACCTGTTTCTGCATGAATTTCTGCATTGCACTGCTTCTGCGTGATAGGCTGATTGAATAATTGCATGAACGAGCAGGTGTAAAGGTGACACAACACGTTGGCCCTTGAGGCAGATGGGCTCAGCGGAAGAACACATCGGGTTCCACTCCTGTCAGCCTGGAACAGGGACCTGAGGCTACATTGGGAACAGGGACCTGAGGCTACATTGGGCACAGGCTCAACAAAACTGGACATATGAAGACTGGAAAAAGCCTGGTCTGCTTTCTGCTATGACTTGCAGGTGGTAGGGTCAGAAATCACATAGACAGCATGAGTTCATGGATCCAACCTGCTTTGTGTCAACAGTTCAGGCTGGTGGTGGTGATGGTGTAATTGTGTGGAAAATGTTTTCTTGGCACACACTGGGCCGTTAGTAACAATTGAACAACGCTTGAATGCCACAGTCTGTCTGAGTATTGTTACTGACCATGTGCATCCATTTATCAATTTCCCTATCCAGCATAATAAAGTGCCATTTCACATTGATAATGAGTTTTGAGTTCAGTGTACTTCAGTGGCATTCCCAGTCTTCAGATTTAAATTCTAAGAAGCACCTTTGGGATGTGGTAGACCAGGAGATATGCAGTTTGAATGTGCAGCAACTGACATAACAGTGAGGTTCAAACATCTGAGCACACTAGAGAAATCATTTCTATTTTGCATTCTTTTCTAATTTAATGCAAGCATTTTTATTACAAATTATATTACTGACAACAACTCAAATAAAAAAATAGATAAAATAGACTCTTTTGAAATATTCACATGAATTTCTTTATTTTTGGCATGTTCCCTTTTTGCTTTAATGAGTGTGCACACGAGCTGGCATAGGCTCCCAAGATTTGCAAAACCTTATGATCCATTTTAGATCAAATTCGTCAGAGATTCGTCTGAGCACATGCTTCTCGAGACTGGGCATGAGGAAAAATCTGACCTTTTGTACAAAGCAGTTAACATGGTCGATATCACAAACTTGCTTACATTTAAATAGGGACTGAAAAATAGAGCAGAATCTTGACTATTAAGCATTTTAAGATACTGAACATTTACTTTCTTTCTTTTCTTTGTTTTCCAGTGCTAAGAAAAAATTTGCCAGATTTTCAATATGGTTTCAGACTTTCTACTGTTAATGTAATGGGCAGGCTGTGTGTGTGTGTTTGCATGTGCATGTTTACATTTGACATTTCCAGTGTGTACTAGGGGTGTCCCAGCAGGTGGAGGTGGTGTCTGTTTGCCATGTGGGCAACCTCACTTTTCTTCTGTTAGCCCATGTGTGCCATAACCACAGCTTTTCAGTTAGAGCAACTCCAGAGAAAGAGATGTATAGCGAGATAAAGAGGGCAACTGTCTTCTTTCCCTGTACTTAAAGACTAGGTGACTATGTGGGACCCCATGCTTGGTAGGTTGTAAGGCTTGAAAGAGCTATCTAGAAAACATCCGACATAGTGTCAGATTTTCAGTGAAGTGAATCCTACTACAATTCGGATAGATTTCAAATTGTGCATTTTCTGATTGTTAAAGGTCTTGAGCATTCAGGCTCATATTACACAGCAGTTTCAGAGTGAGATACAAAGATAACGGGGACAACCCCCCTTTCTGCCCCCGCATTCAGAAACAGGTGTACCCCTGCACAGCTGTAGCACTAACTGTATTTTCTAGTCGATAAAGTTGAGCAAGCTGAAAATGTACTATTAATGAAGCATCTATTAATTTCTACCATTTATGGTGCTGATGACAAGGCATATTTAAATGGCTCCCATGTGTGTAGGCCTACTGCTGAAAGGAAGGATAGTTTCAGATCCTCATTCTTATCATGCTTGATGGATCCTCAGACAGCAGTTTCTTTGTTGTAAAGATGTTTGGAATTTTTTTTTTTTTTATGAATCTGGGATAATAAGCAATTTAAATACTTTTTGGTTCACCTGCATCTGTATTCACTTTAAAGGTGCAAGCTGCCGTATGGTGCTGCTGCCTAATGGTTATTCATGACATTTGTGTCATCTGTTATGTCTCAGGAAGATTTGCATTATATGTAACGGGGATTTTTTTTTTTTTTTCCTGAGGGGGGCACTCTTGCATTGGTGGTTGGTCCTCTGGCTTTGTCCCTGAGCTAAGAGCTTTTGTCTGCAGTGCCGTGCAATATCTAGAACGACACACGCTTACATGCTGTATTTTTCTACTCTGTTACTTAAAAAAAAAAAAAAAAATAATAGTAATAGCTCACACATGGTTATGATTGACCATAGAAATGGCACTCCGCGGTAGTTGACTGATGTGTAGAATGAAGGTTCATTTAGTGGTTAGCGTTGCTTTCTTCCCTAATGCTTAGCTTTCTCTTAGATGGCCTTACCATCCAGTAAATTAATAATTATTTAACCCGTTTATATTGAATCCCCGATATAGCACAAAACATCTGGATCAGGAAGTGCCCTCAATAGGAAAGATTTCTCTGAAAAAGCACAGAAAATATCACTGACAGTGGCAATCCTGTGCACAAAGAAAATCTGATCAAGTCATCTTCCTCTTGGTTTTACTCCTTTATACAGGACTCAATGAAGGCACTAATAATCAATGATGCTTGTGCAAACACATGTGCGAACAATACTGCATTGTGGCATTTTGAAAAGGCTGTGTTGTGAATGTACTGGCACGGAATGCCAGAATGCTGTTCAGAAGTTATGACTTTCAAACTTTAGCTGGTTAACAGCTGTGAACAAATACTCTGATGAGCGACGGTATAAACAAAGCAGGCTTAATCCAAGGTTGAGAGCTGTTTAGCCATGAGGGCTGAGGACTGCAGATGAGATGAGAATTAACCTTCCCATTTTGTGCGTGTGTGTGTATGTTGTGTAACTAGCTCTGCATGGCATTATTCCAGTAATGGATCTGTATTCCTCAGTCCTTGAAGGATTTCATAAGGGAGCATGGATTAATGGACTCGTGGTGATTTATATTTACATGCACATTCTTTCTGTGTTGTTGGAAACTGGACTGAACACCGTCTGTTTTATCTGATTGTGACTCCTCTCTTGCACACGTTTACATCCCTGTGGACGGCCCTGAGGTTTCATTGATTTACAGCAAGACAAAATGATGCTGCAATAAAAGTGTATAATAATATAGCTCGTGCTGCAGAGAAAGAGGGGACAACAGTGAGGGAGGGAGAAGGGACAGGGCTGTTGATCTCTTGTTTATGCAAATACCCCCTTATTCTCCTAAGGGCTTGTCTTCACGTTGCCAAAGCCGAGGTCTACAGTGGTACTGCTGCTTCCACTGAGAGAGAGTGTGAAAGACAGAAGGGCATACAGTAGCAGGTAAACAGAAAGTGGCACAGAGAGCAAGCTGGAGAGAGCGAGACAGGGTCTGGGTCCGGGATGAAGAGGGATTTTGTGCTGGATCAAATGGATAAAGTCAGGGAATGAGTCATGCTGCATAAAACTAAATACCAGAACTCGCTCAGTTTTGGCACTTTCTCTCTGTTTCTGTCTCTGTCTTCTCTGAAACACAGGCATGGCTTTCTCTTCTCTGAAACCCAGACATTGAAATAATGATCATGTGAATAAAAAGCCCTACACTGTAATGAAGGGGAAAAGTTACAGATGGTTTTATTTTGGATTCAGCAGTCCAACAAGATCAGAACCTGTATTACAAAATTTTGTTTTTCAGTTTAATAATCATGGATAATTATTCAGAAGAGACAATTCCACAATTCTAGGGTTAAAAGTAAATAAATGTAAAGTAAATAATCTTAGAAAAGAAGGGTTTGCTAAGATCTTCTTAGACACTCAAATGTTCTATTTCGAACTCTGATAGGAAAAGCATCTTTTGTAAAGTCATCAGTATATCTTTAGGATTTCTCAAAAAAGACAAACCAAAGAAGCGCTAAGATGGAAAAGTTTTTAAGTGTAGTGAGATGTTTTTGTGCTCTGGTTGATGTACTTTAGGGAGCACGCTTGTATCAAAAGTCCAGAAAATTTGACAGCGCTGGTTGATATCTTTCTTAAAGAATCCAGTTGATCTGTTTAAGACAGCCGTTTGTCAGTTGTTTTCAGGGATTCATTATTAATCCTTATCATTGCCAATCACTTCTATTAGGATGTGCTTGATGTTGGTCGATTCCTGAAATGAAAGAAAGTGGGCTGTGCTCAAAGCTTCTCTGAAATAAGATGTTGAAATTCCATATTTGAAGTTTTAGGAAAGGCTCAAAGTATGGTTGAGCCAAATGAAACAAGGAGCTTCAAAGCGTGTACCACAAAAGAAATAAAGAGAATACCAAAGCATGTGGGTATCGCAGGCATTGCATTATATTATGTTGCATTATGTTAAATTGCATTACATCATGTTACATGTGAATGTCCATAATGATGAGATGTACGCAGTTTTTCTTTGAGATTTCTCATTTTGGTCATACTTTATTTAAACCCTTTCTCATGATACAGACATAACCATGTAATACATCTGTCATGTCTAATGTCATAACAGTAACAAAAATATTACCATTTTTTTCATCAGGAATTAGCATAATGTTGGATGTGATATGCTGATTTATGCTCTAGTTAGTTTAAGGCTTATTTCACATACAGTACTGTGTGACATCTATCCTAATACTGATGATATAATTATTTTTTCTTATTTAGCCAGTGAGATATTAGACATCAAGGCATAAAAGCTATTGTTTAAAACATTACTTTGTCCTTGATTATTATTAATATTTCTTTATTCATTCATCCATCTTTAATAAGCGCTTCTCCCTTGTCAGGGTCATGGTGGATCCAGAGTCTATCCTGGGAACACCAGGAGCAAGGCAAGATATTACACCCTATGGAGTGCTGGTTTCCTATTTTTATCTGTCCTGCTCTTGTCCTTGTTCCCTCAGACATTTATTATCTTTCTCATATGCAATCACTTAGGGAGGAATTTATTTAAGCTGCCTGCTGCCTTTGTTAATTTTTTTGAAAGCCAATGCCAATCACGTTGGTAAGTCCTAATTATAATTGAGGAAAAGGTAGCTGCTCTAATATTTCTTCTTTGTATGAAAAGTAAGTCAAATGTCTATGATTTTTGTTTATATTAACCCATCCATCCATTTATCTATTTTCTTTACCCCTTAGCCATTACCCTGGGCAGGACACCAATCTGTTGCAGGGCTAAGACAGGGACGACAACCATTCTTACTCACATTCACACTTCAGTTGACCTAATCTGCATGTCTTTGGACTGTGGGAGGAAACCAAGGCAGGGTCAACAAAAAGTCTGTAAGATCTGGGGGAACATGCAAACTCCATAAAGAAAGGCCCTGTTTGGCCCTCAGATTTGAACCCAGAACCTTCTTTCTGTGAGGCAACAGTGCTAACCATTGTACCGTGCTGCCCCTATTTTATAAAAAGTCTAAAATAACACCTCTCTATATCCTTGGCTGTTCCCCAAATGGATTAGCACTGATTGAGTGTTATAATAGATTTCGCCTCATCAACCAGTGCTATTAACTCTAGAGAAGATGTCATTATTGTGTCACCTGTCTGTCACAGAATGTCAGGGTAGATAAAAAGGGGCTTTTTTTTGCTTTAACTCTAGAAAAAAGTCATTATTGTGTCATGTATCTCTCATAGAGTGTCAAGATGGATATGAGGTTAAAGGATTGATTTATACAAAAATGGAATTAACAAGTTATGAAACAGTTACTAAGCAAACATAACATTACCAATGAAATATGTCGTGGAATATTAATAATATGATTAGGTTTGATTTTAATATAAAGAATGTTAAGGTAAGAGATTTTGAGAAGAAAAAGCAACTACACAAAAACTATACCTTAAAATATTAACATGTCATTGTGCATCATTCAAGCACTCAGAATGTACAGCATTGCACAACCTGTAACGATGTTTAGAACACACATTCTTGAAGTGATGTGGCATGCGCCATGAAATCGTCAGTGTTAGGGCAGTTAGCAGAAAGTATGTGTATTACCATCTGTCTTAAGCCATCTGCTAACTAGCACATGCTCAGCAAAAATTTGCATGTGACATAAACTGCCATGACATCCTGACAATTACTGGTAATATAACATTGTTCTATTTAGTGGACCTCAACTGTTATGACAGCTTATGACCTCACACATGACTGGTGTCCTGAGTCCGAGTTCATATAAAGTACTCTATTTATAATGAAAGTTTATAAAGGAAAAATAAACTCTTCATTAAAAATCTGTATACAAAAATAGATTTCTTTGCTCGGCTGAAGTTTATAGGTCAGGAAAGCAAAACCACAAGTTGTTAGTTTTAGTCATATATCTGAATTTCAACAGTATTTCAAGCATGTTTCTTTTACTGCAAATATTAGCTGCCATCACGTCCTTCTACTTGATAAGAAAATATTCTGTAGATCTTATTTACTGATTTTGAGGAAAAAAAGCAGCAAACAAAACATTGTCTGGCACATAATGTTTGATGTTTGAGGGTAATTTTGACTCACGCTTGACTGTGTTTAGTGCTTGTTCTGAATGATATGCATCTTTGTGGAACAGCATCCAAGCAGCCATCCAAGCACCACGGCCACCTGCTCGCTGTAGCATGCAGGAAATTAGACTGCCGGCTTTTTCATTTCCCTTTCTGCAATCTCGTCTCCTGCAAAACAAATATGAGCTCCTGTCTGACCACTTGCCTTTTAGATGTCTCTGCTGTAGTCTCGGTGGTAAAGCAAGACCAGCACCATAGTCACACCTTTAATCTGAATCATATATTTTATATATGTAGGCAATATCTTTCAGTAAATGTCACATTCTCAGACTTGCTGATTGAGTGTCCTGCAGTGAGGACGGTGCCATGATTGATCTCCATTCTCGCCACGGCAGCCGAATGATTGGGGAACATAATAACATCTGCAGGAAGGGGGGGTTGTGCTGGTGGGGTGCTGAGGGGTGGTTTAAATGAAGCCAAGCTGAATTATTTGAAGTGAAGCAGAGATGAAATGGAGGAAATATGTGGTGCAGAGAAAGTCACCACTTCTACATGTTATCCTGTGTCTTTTCATACGTCACCTTCTCTTCTTTCTCAAGCTCGTTTGTCATTTGCACAGAATGACAGAGCCAGTTGTATATTAAAATTCTTGTTGTAGCTTAGATGCTTTTCAGGTGCACAATATGACAGAAGATGAGGAGGAAGGAGCTTTTATATACATATATATTTATATGTATTAGGCTTACTTTGTTTCTATCCTCCTTTTACATCCCAGTTATGGTTTATCTGTATAAAGCACAAAGCAGCGTAGCAGGAAATCAGGTATGCATATCGACTGCAGATTGCAAATTTAAGCATATCTAATTCAGATGATGAGTCAATGTTTTGGCGTGTTGTAATAAACCAAGAACACAGCTCTCGGCTGCAGAGAGACCATAATACTGAGTGTCTATATTCCCATTAACCTTTTATTAAACCCCTGTACTTTTAGAGTGCTTTGTCCAGTTCACCATCTCTGTGTAGTGCCTCCTGCACCACTATTAAACTCCACAGTCGAGTTGGATGCACACAATTTGACATTTTTGCCCCCTCAAAAATTAAATCGGATGGACGTGGCAGCAATCCAGCACAATGGAGTGGAGAAATTTTGCTATGTTTACTCCTCCGCTCAGTGCAATATACATATAAATCATTGGGAAAATATCTTGCAATATGTACTGAATGAGTGCTATCAATAGAGTCTGAGAATGTGTGTGTGAGTGTGTGTGTGTGCGCACTGAAGCATGTTTGAGTGAGTATTACACTTGAATGAAGGAGAATGTCCTGTAAGTTGACCTGTTCTGTGGTGGATTTGCTGCACTTTTTGCCTTTAATGAGGTCAGCGAGAGCTGCTTTCTGCTTGCTGCTTATTAACCTTTGTGCAAGGACTAAAAAGGTTACTGCATCACATGTTCCTTTTCTCTGTGTGTTCTTTATA
>JAQMCW010000012.1:8848864-8859981 GCA_030068335.1 Chrysichthys cranchii
CACACACACACACACACACACACACACACACACACACACACACACACACACACACACACACACACACACGCGCGCCAGCAAGCGAGATTAATGAGCCCCAAACAGTGCAACCCATTTTGGAGCATTACAGAGATATGGTACTGATCAATATTGCTTGGCGTATCTCCATCATATTCGCAAATCCAATAACTCTCCCAAAATACATAGATGTGTACAGATTAGATATAGCTGATTGTTTATTTATTTTTCTCCAGAATAAGTGGAGAAGGGCTAATGCTGTTTAGTTCATTTAAGCTTCTTTTCTATAAATTTCCGTAACCAGGAATTATTGTCTACATTTTATGTGTTTCATTTTTGTTAGTATAATTAATAAATGTGAAAGATAATTTGGGTCGTTTTGCTTTAAATAATGTTAGTTATTGGTGTTCAGGGTTTTGTGCACTGCATATAAGACTTCTGCAGGTTTTCTCATCACAACGCCAGGCAGAAATTCTACCACCTACACAAGTCCATGTGGGGGAAATGCCTTTGAAATGTTTGATGGCATGTATCATTGAAGATGACAACGTTTAAAAATTGTTTGGAAATGTGTGTTTAATATGCATGATCCAAGCTTTCAAAGGTGGGCACAGACAGGGGAATCCATCATCCCTTTTGAAAGTACAGCACTGGTTTTGGGAGATAAATATTTATTACAGCCTCCTGTTTAACACAATGCTGCAGTGATACCAAGGTTGCTTGTCACATGCTGAAAATGCGCTGATTCAAATACTGTTTTATTAAATATTTGTGAAACATTACTTTTGACTACTCATAAATGAACTCCATATCTAGTTATCAATGAAGTCAGTGAAGTGTTTACATTCACTAAACAAAGTGGCATTCTTATTTGCATAAAAAGGTCAACGGAAATTGGTCTCGCTGTGATGCTCTGTTTTCGAAACATTATCCCCTTTGTGTCAAAGGCAGACCAGTCCAGTTGGGTTTATTTGTCAGCTTAACATGTTTTCCATCTCTTATCTATTTGGACCTCATTACGTCTCTTGTCTGACTTGAAAAAGAAGCCTGATTTGAAAAAGGACTCCGTGTTCCTTTTTACTTTTGCATTAAACTTTAATCTCAGACAGTGTGAGAGTGAAATGATTCATATTTTTAGCAGGAAATGCAGTAGCCAATTGAGTTAGTTCATTGCTTGAAAGTACAGTAGCCAGCAGGGCTAGTTCAGTCCTGCTGAAATACTGCACATCTCTTCTGTGTCTGTGACGGAAGCTGGTGCATAGGGAGTGGAGCGGGAGAGGTGTGTAAGGGAGCTAGCCATTACTGAGAAGCTGTCAACACCAAATGAGAAATTTCATCCTCCTAGAAAGTCTGTTCAGGTAAGTGGAAATGTTTTCTGCTTCATCTCAGGTGGGTAGTGCTGCTGCTTTTTTTATATGGTAAAGTTGAAACTTTAGTTGGCTGACCTTCAAAGAAGACATACTGTGTCCAGTACATTTCACTGAACCTGCTAAAGTTGATTAGATAAAGTATTCTGGAGGAAAATAAACATTGTGGCCTTTTCACGTGAAATACACACACACACACACACACACACACACACACACACACACACACACACACACACACACACACACACACACACACACACTAAAAACCTTACTTGCTTGAAGTGATAGACGGTTTCATTGTATATCTGGGTGTATAGAATGATCTTGTTACAGCTAGTCCATATTCAGTGAAAAGTCTTAATTAATAAATGTGAGACTATTTTAGTGTATGCTCTTCCATCTAAGATGGAACAAATTGTCTCTTTACATCACTGTAGTTTTCCATATAACACCAAAATTAATATTCAGTTTGATGTACAGTATTTGAATTTGAACAAACAAGATCGGGGGAAAAAAAACAATACAAGATTTCAGTTTTCAGAAATTAAAGGGGGATGTGTAAGAGAAAAGCCTTTATTGTCACATATACATGATGTACATTAAAATTATTTTCTTTGCATATCCCAGCTTGTTAGGAAACTGGAGTCAAGGTGCAGGGTCAGCTGTAACACAATGCTCCTGGAACAGAGAGTGGTTGGTTAAGAGCCTTGCTGTAGCAGCTTGTTTTTGTTGTTGAGGCTTGGACTTATGATCTTCTGGTCAGTAGCCCAGACTCTGACCCACCTACCAACTGTTAAGATACTTACATATAGAAGTTAAATCGAGGTATACTGATGATTACTTGGTCAAATGGCCTCTTTAATGACAAGCTCACATGTTTTAAAACGTGCATAAAATGTGACATATGCCTTTGCCAATACACTAATTCCTGTCCTGCCCAGTTTACTGCAATCAGGAGTACACAATATATATCTAACTTCAAGCTTACTTAACTTGATAAAAGTGATTAACATCTAGCCACAAACATAAAGGATTTGCAGCATATTTAAAGTAGCTTAAGGTGGTATGCACCTGTTACTAAAGCAGCAAGTGTGAACCAATGCTGACCTTATGATGAGCAATGTTTTTGTGGACACTAGGCATTGATACTGTTTTTAACCATGCCCAATCCTTTTTATCTGTTCTCTTTTTTTCAGTGTGAAGAGAACGGCATTATGATAATCAAAACTAAATGAAACATTTTAGATTTCCTTCTGTCCTAAGGGCTATTTATGCAGCACAAAATGCTGAAAAAGTTAATGCTGGCTATGATAGAAAGGTGTTAGCACACATCACCACTTGCTGCATATGGTCTGTGTAGCAGCAAACCTGTCAGAGTGCCCATGCTGACCCCTGTCCACTGCTGAAAGTGCCTACAATGGGCAGATGAGCATCAGAACTGGAACATAGAGCAATAGAAAAAGGTCTGGTCTGATGGATCATTTTCTTTTACATCATCTGGGCAGCTGGATACATGTGCTTGCTTACCTGGGGAAGTGTTGGCATGGGAAGAAGACAAGCTGGCAGAGGCAGTGTGATGCTCTGGTCAGTGTTCTGCTGGGAAACCTTGGGTCCTGGCATGCACCCAGATCTAAATCCAACTGAACATCTGTGGGATGTGATGGATAAATAAGTCAGATCCATGGAGGCCCCACCTCGCAACTTACCGTACTTGAAGGATCTGCTGGTAATGTCTTGGTGGCAGATACCACAGAACACCTTTAGAGGTCTTGTGAAGTCCAAGCCTCAAGGGCTCCGAGCCGTTTTGTCAGCACAAGGAGAACTTGGACAATATTAGGCAGGTGGTTTTACTATAGCTGATTTCTGCATATACAGTGCATTCAGAAAGTATTCAGACCCCTTTCAATTTTTCTCTCACAAACAGCATGTGCATCTCAGCAGAGAGAGAGAGAGAGAGAGAGACCAGTTAGGTATAAGCATTGCCACATGATGATTAAAGGCAATGTATACAGAGTGCTGAGTGCAAGCAAAAAACTCCGGCAAGATTATCTATGACAGCATAACTATAAGGGAGAACCAGAAGGTAACATTGACATGAGGGAGCCTGGGACCTGAAGCACCCACTCACTCCCCCACCAAGAAACCTGAGTGAACATGTAAGAGTGGGGAGTGACAGCATCCAAATATCCCAGATTACCAGAACACTCTGCCTGAGAACCCTCCAGATCTGCTCCTTTAGCTAATAATGCTATTGACAAAAAGCTTGACTAAACAGATATGTTTTCAGCCTAGATTTAAACATTGAGATTGTGTCTGAGCCCCAAACACTACCTGGAAGGTTATTCCATAACTGCTTCATAAGAGAAAGATCCGCCCCCTGCTGTAGCCTTCAGTATTCGAGGTACTAACAAATTGCCTGCACCTTTGGATCTAAGTAGGCGTGGCGGATCATAAAAGATCAGGTACTGCGGTGTGAAACCATTCAGTGCTTTATAGGCCAACAGCAGTATTTTATCAACAATACGAAATTTGATTGAGAGCCAGTGCAGTGTAGATAAAATAGGAGTGATGTGCGCAAATCTTCTGGTTCTAGTAAGGACTCTCGCTGCTGGATTCTGGACTAACTGGAGCTTGCTAATGAACCTAGTGGAAATACAGCCATGAGTCTTCTTGGGAATGATGCAACAAGTTTTTCACACCTGGATTTTGGGATTTTCTGCCACTTCTGTGCAAATCCTCTACAGCTCTGTCAGGTTTGATGGGGAACGTTGGTGTACAGCCATTTTCAGGTCTCTCCAGAGATGTTCAATTGGGTTTAAGTCAGGGCTCTGGCTGGGCCATTGAAGTACATTCATGGAGTTGTTCCTGAGTCACTCCTGTGTTGTTTTGGCTTTGTGCTAAGTGTCATTGTCGTGGTGGAAGGCGAACCTTTGGCCCAGTCTGAGGTCCTGAGCACTGTGGACTAAGTTTTCATCCAGGATATCTCTGTACTTCGCCGCATTCATCTTTCCTTCAACTATGAGCAGTCGCCCAGTCCCTGCATGGTCTTGCACAGGTGATGAGCAGTGCCTGGTTTCCTCCACACATACCGCTCAATCTTGGTTTCGCCAGACCAGAGAATCTTATTTCTCACAGTCTGGGAGTCCTTTAGGTGTTTTTTATTTGTGAACTCTATGCGGGCTTTCATGTGTCTTACACGTTCTCCCATTTCCACACAGTATCTCTGGAGCTCAGCTTGTTTCTACAAACAAGTTCAACATCAGCCTTCTCTGCCATTATGTGCCTCTGGGTGAGACTCAAAATGACTTGTTAAATGCCTGTTGTCCAATGAGCACTAATCATTTATCCCATTAAAACAGCAAGTACACAAACACCCCACAGACACTAATTGATGCACAGGCTTCAATGGGTGTCTGTTAGATGTGTTAGGGGCTTCAAAGGTGATTTTCACTCTGTTGAAAAGAGTTTGATTAATGAAGGAACAGTGTAGTATTTCAGTGAGGTATTTGATTAGCTAAAATATTGAATTCCACTAAGATTTATGCAAAATATACAGTTTGGTAAACATTTCATTGCCATGTTTTAATAAAATTTCATGGGAAGTTAGGTGTTATGTGTGGTCTTGGGTGATATACACTCAATATGCTTTCCCCCCCCAGAATTATAAATAAGCAGTACTGTTTAAAGTCATTAATTATTTAGCTAAATATAATCTTTCAATTAGATTGTGGAAACACATCATTTAATCTCTCTGAATGCATCAACAATTGTTTAATTATTTTTTCCCTTGAAATCAAAATACTAATAGACACTTGAAATATTTAAAGTAATTATTCTGAAATACATACAACAAGAGATGCAGTGCTTCACATCCACACTGTTAAAGTCTAAATATCATTTCTCTACAATAACACTCAAAGCTCTCATATAGGCCAGCCAAGAAATTGCATCCCGCTGGCCATGTCCTTTTGCAAAGCAAGCAGTGCCATTTACGGGTTACTTGGACCCAAAGATTACATTTTAATCTTTAAGGGCACTTTTAATCATAGGAGTCTGTTTGCTTAGTCCAAATCAGAGCAAAATTGGTACTCTTGATTCATTTGCTTTTTGGTCTGGTTTAGAAATATTTTACACTGCGTATAATTCAGGGAACCTAAATTAAGGGTAGGGATGAAATCATACTTGTAAAACTATTTAATGTGTTGGTCAAAATTATTGAGACAGAAGAAACAAGCACAGTAAACAATGAATTGGTGCTAATCTAAACGATTAGAAAATTATATAAATGAATTTTTTTAAATGATTGAGCTGCATTTTCTAGCTGGATATGGATGGTTGTACTCGTTAATCTTTCGTAGGAGCATTTACACAAGAAATTTTGTATTCATGAAAATCTTGTAAAAGATTAAACATCAATTGATCAGCTTCAAATCATATAAACCACAATGTTATTGCACTTTTATATAAAGAATACATTAACTGGGACCATCTCACTCATACTCCTTTTCCTCCAACAGTGAATAGATCCTAGAATCACTTACCTTCAGGATTCTTTGAACTTTGGTGTCAGCTAGCGAACCAGCCTGCTTTTCTGCTAGTTTTGAGCAGAATCATTGTAATCAAAGATGTGCCAACATCGGAAGGCGTTGCACAATGCACAGTGGAATAAACAGTAGTAGCAAGATAGCAGATTGCATTGATTACTTGCAAACCTTTCCTTTGGTACTGCAGATATTTGTCTGATTTATCTTTGAATTTTCATTGCTGTGCTCTGCTTTCTCTTCAAGCTAATGACACACTCACTGATGATCTCACGTTTTGCACTGGAAATACAGTTCCAGCTAGACAACAACTTTTCAGGTTCTGAACCAATTTTTTTTGTTCAAAATGCTCCAAATGGTTCAAAATTTGCTGTGCGAGCTAGAACAGAACTAGTGCAAATGCTGTATACTCACATGCTTAAAATTGTACCAAGGAAGAAAACACATTTGATTGAAAATAACTAGAAGAGATTGACTTAGCCAAACAGAAGTCTCCTGCTTCGTGTTTGAGAGGTCTTTGGTACAATTCTTTAAGCATATTGAGATACCGTTGGCCAGCTGGTAGTATAAACATGTCACCTATGTCCTCTTGGACTGATATTAAGTCATTCTGGAATATTTACCAGTGACACCTCACTCTTAAATATATGATTGTGAATTGTTTTTAATAGGTGAGAATTGGTGAGGTAATTTTATTCCAGTGTAGAATGGGCTTACATTTTCATAAATCTGGTTTAGTTAATGAAAACAGTGACATATTCACTGTTGCACATAAAGCAATATGTTTTATACAATACTTAATGGACTATTTGCTATGGTAGATAAAATTCTATCCTAATAAATTGTTTCTCAGTTCACAGAAACCACTGATTCTGCTGTCACAGCCTAAAGTGCTGATACTGCTCCTCTTCCAGCTTGCTAGTTTCCTCAGCCTTTAAGGAATCTATAGCATTTGAAGAACTGCCACCACAGCCCATCACGGGCACCGCACACACCACAACAGATCAATTCATAGCCACCCTAGAACACATTCCTGATCTATGGCAGAAGCTGCTTTTCAGAGAGAATCAGAAGGAGAAACTTAAGACTGGTCTGGCATTGTAACGTTTAATTTTCACCATGTTGCCGGCTGTCCTTTGCAGACTGTTGAAAGGACATTCATCACTATTGAATGCTTTGGTCAGTGGGTGGCAAAGTGGGTATGCTGTAATGGTTGCTGTGCAACACTGAATCACTGTGTATTGTGATTTTACACAAAATAAGCCAATAGATACCAGCTTCCCCAAACAACCATTAAAGCACAAAACTGTCAATGTGTGTTTCAATGTAGCAGAAGTAATATGTGGTTAAAGAAAAATCCATTAAAACATAATTTATCTATTGGTAAAATAAAAAACCCTTAACAAAAATTCAACATTTTATGGATAAGCACAGTAAACGATCTCTATCACTATCCCCTGTACCCAATTGTGTAATGCGTAATGTGTCGCAAGCAAAATGCTGACAGTTCTCCAGAACCAGCCCCAACAGGGTGATAAAGACCCTGGCACAAAGTGAGCGCTACAGCTCCTGCAGTGTGATTAGGTGTGAAACAGCTGTCATTAATCAGTGGCCATTATACAAAACTAATGGCTGCCCATTGACAACAACACTGTGTCATAAATGTCATAACATAAAAATGCAAAAGTAGCATAAAAAACAACAACAAAGCAACGTGTATTGCTCTTGCTTTCATGCATTCTGGTATTCTTTATTTGTCTTCACTGGTATGTTGTAACTTCCAAGTAAAATATTCCTACTTGTATACTCTAAAAAAAAAAATTCTTCTTCAAGATTCTTAGGTAAAAGCAGTTGTTACATTTAGAGCAGTAACAATTGACAAACTATTTGCATGGTTCTTGGCATTTCATAAATGGTTCTTTCTGTGTGCTACTCAAAAAAATGACAATTAGTCATAGTTGCTTGCAAAAGGTCAGAAAAATGGTTAGATTCTCTCTCATGAACTTACGCTGTATTAAAAAGTAAATAATCCTCTGAGTTAAGAAATGACAGACTACTAATCACCAAAGTTTGTTCATGTTATTATAGCAAGTGGATAGCATTGCTGCTTCATAACTTCAGGGTTCCAGTTTCTTCTTTGCTCATAGTACCTGGATATTTTTCCTCTGAGTTCTCCAGTTTTCTCCCAATTCCTGAAAACATCACAGTATTTGTACTGACTGCACTCAGTATTCTCTGGATTGGCCCTAGAACCACCCTAACCCTGAAGACGAGAAAGTGGTTACTGAATGAATGAATGAAGGGGAAATTAATTTAGGACAAGCAAAATGATGAAAACATGGCTTTATATACCACCTTAAATGTTCTTCACAAAACCTGTTGTATATGGTTCTGTAAAGAACCTTTAAAATTGCTTAAATGCCACTGAAAAGGGTCCTGTTTCTTTTGGTTCTATGTATAAATCCCTTGCTTTACCCTTTTGAGAGTGCAGCGGTCTTATGTGTGGGGTATTTAACAAGCAAGGTTATATAAGATACAAATCCTATTCTGATCAACTGATGTTGCTTATGGCTGTTAGACTGTGAAAGAGCCAGTCTTGTAGTGGCATTCCTAAATTAATACTTCCCAAAGTGATACCAGAGTCATCTTCGAGAACGGGCCCCCTGGGAGAAAGGGTACACTTTAACACAGACTTGCTGTAATGCAATCCCAGTCCTTATGTGCAGTTATTTCCCCACTGTGTCTGTATATGCTCAGATAGATTAGAATCCATGCAATGAATTGCACCATAACATTAAGCCTCCATCCTTACTCCT
Organism: Chrysichthys cranchii; assembly: GCA_030068335.1. Taxonomy (NCBI): domain Eukaryota; kingdom Metazoa; phylum Chordata; class Actinopteri; order Siluriformes; family Claroteidae; genus Chrysichthys; species Chrysichthys cranchii. Next base: position 8,857,610 of record JAQMCW010000012.1, read on the forward strand.
CCCTGGCTGCCAAGTAGAATTTGAAGAAGGCAGAGGCGAAAAAGAGGTAGAAAAGCAAGACTGAGTAGGCCATTATGGAGCTAGGTGTGTATCCTCATGAGGAGGCGGCAGGGTTGAGATGGCCTAAATGAGGGAACCGCCATAGCCATTCCCGGTGCCTCATTACCTTAATGGCGAGCCATCCGTCCTCTCAAGGTTTCCTGAAAATCTCTTTTGACACGATTGCCTTCTTTTCTCCTCCCTCCTCAGCTTTGGATGAAGGGCAGAAAAGAAGAAATGGTGATAGCAGGTGTGAGAAAGAGAGAAACAGATACAGCATAAGAGAAAATGAGAAACAATTGCTGGCTGAGTGGTTGGGTGAATTGCTGGAGAAGATTTGTGCATTTGGTACAATAATAAGGTCTTGATTAGGACTGGAATCGGCCGTCAGACTCCATGAAGTTCGCTCAGACAGACAGTGCAGTGGCCTTGGCCCAAGCAGCTCAAGCAAGCTAGATACGATAGCAGCAAACATTTAGGAATGAGGAGAGTTATGGTGGAGTGAATTTGTACTGCTCTCAGACAAGTGTTGAGTCAGATCAGTCCAATACCATATATGAGTTACAGAGCAGTTGTTTACGTCTACGGTATATTAACTTGAAATCCTTTCAGATCACTTGCATTTGTTTACCTAGAGCAATAGTTTTTACTGGAGGCTTGTGATAAGTAGTGCTCATTTCATTTGGCAATGCCCTTTCGGCTTATTTTTGTTTTTATTATGAATGCTTATTTTGGTAAAATGATAGTCTGACAGGAAAAACTAGACCATGTGGCTATTCTTCCCTTTGAGTCAACTCCCTCACTAACAGCTGTCACCACACTGGGCTGAACACATAGGTTGAGCTTTTAAATATTCTAGAGAATCTCTGCATGCACAACCATATTTTCAGATTTCTGAAATTAGTAAACAAATTGTTGCACATGTGCAACTCCAGGTACTATCCTATGATTCATATCACACTGTTATGTTAATTCATTACCTCACATGCATATAAATAACACATGCTTTTCCATAATTGTGTATTTCATTTTGACTCAAGTTTAGAGTGCATTACCAAGAGGATGACATGGAGGAACTTGGTAATTGTCTTGAGAAAAAAGTCCTTGCAGTCCTTGAAAAAATGTTTCTTAAATACCAACATGTCCATTGCCATATGTTCTGCAAAACCAATACATCATTTTTATAGCATGAAGCACACTTATGACTTTATTGGAAAGGGCTTCACATTTATTTATTGACAAATAATTACACCTGGGTGTCTATTGAAGTGCTTAACTCGTATGTTTGCTGCGTGAATAATGGTGAGGGTGAGTCCTTGCACATAGGTGACCCTAGGCAAGATTTAATTTTATTCACCCCCCCAACTTAATTTTCTTGGAGCCTTTTAAAGAAACAAATAAACCAAAAAAAAAAATCCTCAACATTGTATCAGTTCTTTGCTTAGGTCACAGCTGCTTTTTCTCCTGTGAAAAAATAATGTTTAGGGCACTAAAATTATGCTCCCTTCAGATGGTAAGCATTTTGTGATTTAATCACAGAGAGTGTAGAATATTGCTAGTGTGGCTTAGCAGCAAGTTTGGGGAAAAAACATTCACTACAGTTTAATTGGATTTTTTTTTCCAGAATTGTATCTCATTTTAAAGCAAAAGCCTTGTCAGCTGGTCATGGTTACCTACATTCAAGCCTGGTACTCTGTCTCACTGCTGACATGTCAGTATGCATGTTTTGTTCCTGATGTCATGCTTAATGTTTAAAGTTTTGTTGAATAATCAGGCTAACGTGAAACAATGTGAAGCTGTTTTTCCTCCATATCTGGACAAAGTTGATTGTTTCTTGTTACCTATAGTGGTCCATTACATTAGATGTCACTGTGCAAGATCAGTGAGGGAAAGGGTCAAAGTTGAAAGTGATTGAACAAAGCATAATATCTAAGTACACAGTGCTTAAGAATAGCCTTGCTAAAATCATTATGTGTAGGCAGCCTAAGAATATTAATGTTTATTTACTTTTCTGGCAATGTCTACCACTGATGTGGAGGTTTTTTATAATATGAAGATCTTATATGACCAATTAATGCACTGAATGAATGCATTGAAAGGCTGTTCTGTTCATTACTGTTGTCAAATCGCCCAAATCAATAAAATAGCATGATTGAGGGGGTATTTGATGTTATGCAGATTTTGAAATCAAATTTACCCATTTTAAATCCTTGTGCCATTCATTCATTCCTGAATTTATCTTGGTCAAAGTCATGGTTAGGGATGCAAATTATCGATTAATTCATTAATCATTAGTTGGCTGACCTTGTCGATCGATTAACGATTAATTGATA
>JAQMCW010000012.1:8892010-8906798 GCA_030068335.1 Chrysichthys cranchii
AAGTTATTTCAGTGACCATTGTGGGTTTTTCTTTCTTTAACGGAAGGGTACCAACAATTTTGTCCACGTCTGTAAATAGCTATAGTGACAAGCATGAGATACAACACAGGTGAAATTAATACACTGGAGATTGAGACCTTGGGAGTGTTGAAGCCATGTTTGTAGTCCACTAATGAGACTGCTGGGTATCTAAGTTCAGTGAGTGCTATGGCAGAATTGATATGACACATTTTACTGTAAATGTTGTGTGTGTATTGAACAAGTTATTTCATTTCTGCCTTTTAGAATTCAGAGAGGTTTAGCATAATTTTGAGGGAAATTAGTATTAAACTTTTCTAAGCATAATATGATCTGATTTCAGTACAAATGCTCAGGTTCAGAATTTCGACATTATTGTAATAATATTAAAATGAAGACTTTGAATACTTCAGAGACATTATTCTAAGCTTATTTTCTGCAAAGTTTGATTTCTGCAACACTGGTACCAAAGAGGGACTTGTGCTGGAGACTTTTAGATAAATGTACTTTTAGATAAGTAAAGGGGTGAAATCTATTGATTTGAACAGATATTACTGAAACAGGTTAAACTTTACAAAATAAAACATGGGGTAAAATTTTACGAAAAAATGTCAAAAATTTTGGTGTAAGCTTTCTCTCAGTGGGCTTACTCTTATTTAAAGCAACCTGAATACAGCAATTTACTCTCTGAGTCAGACCTTACCTACTGGTTATGTGCTGGGGACTTGTGTTATTTGTTTTCCTAGCTTGGGGCTCTGCTATCAATCAATAACAGAGGGGAAGAAATAATCATGTAGGGCTTATTATTAGTTATCAGTGTGACAGATGAATGAGCAGTCTCCCAAGTCTGAGACACTAGATGACAAGAGGTCAGACTGGGCATAAGCCAGGAAAAATCAGCTGTGGGCTGTGCAAATAATAATAATGATTTTGATATATCAGCTCATAAGCATTGAGTAAGCTTCTGGGAATCACATACGTGCATGTTTTGCACTTTACTATAAGGGACAGATGAATAATTAAAGTTTAGCTATGGTCCAATTTACTAGGTATTATTTTGATAATTAGGTAATTTGTAGTTGAATATTCTTTATCGTTTGTGAGGCAAATTCTATTGTAATTTTTGAAGCAATTATAAATAAGACATGCCACAGACACATGGTTATATAATATTTAAATAAAATAGTATATTATATTTAACAAACACAGTGAATTTTACTTTCTTTCATGTATAAGTATGAAATTAGTAAGAAAAAAGCATGTTTTACATTTTTTCTTACTAATTTTATAACTATGTGTGAAACAAAGTGTTCTTTGTGGCATGTCTTATTTATAGTTGCTTCAAAAATTACAATAGATTTCACCTCACAAATGATAACGTATATTCACTCCCACTGATTAAAGTGAACAGAAATAACAGGAGGATCAATGAATGAATCCACAGTTTCCAAAAATATTAATTATATAGCATGCTTAGAATGTTCACATTACTTCATGCTGGTATTGTACCATGTGCTGTATTATGTCTTTTTCGGGTGTTTGGTGTTTTATGTGCTAGTGCTAGTGATTCTTTTAATGCTACTTTGTGTTTTGTTTTGTTTTGTTTTGTTTTTTCTTAAACACCTGGTGAAAATTAGCCATTTACATCAGTAATATTGACAATGGCAAATGTATATTGTCCCTGTTAAAAATAAATAAATAAATAAAAATAAAATCTGACTCTATATTAATGCACGGTATAATAAAACCAAATGACACGTGTAATACCTTTATAATATTGTGAATGACATCATAGGAGACCCTCACTGGTGCCATGGCAGATGTGTTGATCCTTAAGATGATTTTCTCATTCAAACTCAACAGATTTACACAGTACTGGAGTGAACGTTTTATGTGAGTAACAAAAACATGCCCAGTGTCTTGACACTACAATACATTCTCAAAGCCCTAGAAATTGATTCCTGGCATCAGAAAGTCCCAGATGCTATGACGTCATGGAAATGTTACGTTTCAGAAACAGAGTAAAGGCCTTCCTCTAGTCCTGTCACCTTTGAGCTACCTACACATCTGCTATATGTGGCTTTGTCTGTTTTAATACTCAGAGAATAAATGAATAATATCAGCTGTCCAAGGAGAATATTTTTACACTATCCTCAAGCCAGTGAGGAGGTAAAAATGCACTGCACCTTCTCAAGACATCAAAGAATTCAGGCAATACCTCATGTCGGGATTTTTTTTTAGGTCTGTATTAAAGAGGCAATAAATTATTCATCTTCTGCCACTTAATCCTGTAGAGAGTCACAGGGGGAAGCTGGTGCCAATCCCAGCTGACTTCAGGCAAGAGGCAGGGAACGCCCTGGGCAGGTCGCCAATCCACCGCAGGGCAACATACAGAGACAGACAACCATTCACACTCACATTCTCACCTATGGGCAATTTTGAGTAGCCAGTTAGCCTAATCCCTTCTGTGCATGTCTTTCGACTATGAGAGGAAACTGGAGTAGCGGGAAGAAACCCACGCAAACACAGGGTGAACATGCAAACTCCACACAGAAAGGCACCCGTGTTGACCCCAGGGATCGAACCCACGACCTTCTGCTGTGAGGCGACAGTGCTAACCACTTAGCTTAATAAAAACAGAATTATTAGATAACGTGAATTCAAGCTTTTTCATCCACCAAAGATAGTCATAGATAAGTGCTGATAATCAGACAGTAGCAAAACTACTACACATTTAAAAGGAACTCTGTGGTAACTTATGGGATAGATTCACTTATTTAAAAGATTGGGCAATGGAAAGCACGCAATTTAGAAACCGAAATTGTGAAAAAAGTAAATATAAATTCACAAATCTTCACAACACAGGAGCAAACATTTATTTCTAAACTACAACACAAGACACAAACACTAACAAACAAAAACAAAATGGTGAAATGAATGGAAAGTGAAAATCCACTTTGAGGTACAAGTAAACATATAATGAAAAAATATGCATGTAGATAAGCTAGGGAAATCATAAGAAAGCACCTAGGTTATCAGCAGGATAGCATGCAAGTATTCTTGTGCTGCCTCAGACATCATCTCATAGCAGAATTATTCAAGGTGCTCGGACACTAAGAGCTTTAAATATTCTTCTCAAAGTTTAGAAGTTCCACATTGTTCTCAAAGGGTCTGGTGGCTGTAGAGCTTTTGGAGGAACATGTTGCTGGAAGTGGAGCATTTGCAGAGTGGAGCTTTGTACAATGTGAAGGATGAAGAGCTCAAAGTACCTTGCATGCTTGCATGATAGTTACAGTGACCCGTTACAAAACCATGTAAATCAGCAGTCCAGCCAATGGGTTTTTGACCTTGCCCTTCCTCATGAGGGGAGGCTGGATTAATAACTTCATGTGATTAGAAACTTTACACTTTGATGTCATATCCCAACGCTATTAAAAAATATATAATTGAGTTATAACTCAAGTAGATTTTAACTCCTTTCATTTAGATGGAAACAAACATGTCCAACAGTATTATGAAATATTTTGCCATTCCCAAGTTGGTAATTGTTTGCATAAGCAACTGTTTGATTAAAAACATGTGGATAACATTCACATATATTAGACTACCGATTGTTATGAGCAAACACACAGATGAATAAAAACAAATTGATTCTAATAATATATAGCAGTATTACACATTTCCTCTCAAAAGAGTGCACCTCTTTTGTTCTGAGGAGAATGTGGCATGCATGTGGGGGGGGTTTGGGAGGGAGGGAGGGAGAGAGAGAGAGAGAGAGAGGGAGAGAGAGAGAGAGAGAGAGAGAGAATGCACAGTTCAGGAAAGTGTCCTTCTCCTATTTGATTAAACATCCATCTTTGAAACTGTATAGCATTCAGAAAGTTCATAGTTAAGAAGTCCAAACTGCTGAGCTAGGCCTAAAAGTTTGTTTAGTTGATTGGATGACCATTTGTTAAAATCTATTTATTAATTTGTGATTTCTTGCAAGGTCAGTTTAAGGTTAGTTGGGGTGGTAAACCCTCATGTCTTGAGGGCCATCTGGTCAGCAGTACTGGGATGTCTGGTTTTCTCTTGTTGTAAATACCCTTTATACAGATAAAAAAAAAACAGATAAATAAAAGAAAATCTGGAGGTTCGAGAAGGTTAACTGCCAGCAATGTTAAAATGCTAACACAATTATAACAATAATTTACAGTCAATGTTTGCAATAGATTTCCCACACAACACAGTCTTGTACGTTTATCATTCAGTATACTTATTGTTCCATCTATGCTGTTTTGTGTCATCATTTCACACTGTGTATTTGCACTTTCTGTAGTCTTATACTATTGTATTATTATATGTTGCACCATTGTCCTAAAGAAACACTTTGTTCCAAATTATACAAGCTTTTATAGAGGAATGACTATTAAACAACACTTGACTTGGCTACATGGCATTTTGTTACAAAAGTAATTGTTGTATGTTAGTATAATTAGGATGGATAGGTTAAATGAAAGAGTACCCTTTAAGAGTGTTAGGAAGTAAGGGAAAAGGTTTAAGTAACAGGCGGAAGAATATGAAAATAACACAACAGGTTTTTGCATGCAAATGAAGTGTCATTTTTACTTTATCCAAGACACTAAGACCCAGACTGTATGAGAAACAGGAGGCGTAGCACTGTGGGCCCCTGTCTGATTGTTCTCTTCTAATTACCTTCACCACTGCTGGAAGCCAGTATCAGCCTGTTCAGCTGGAGAGGAATGTGCTAATTACACTCAGGTTGAGCCATAATATGAGGGCAAGCTCCAAAGGTGGAACATGAGGCACCACATGGAGCACTAGCTTCAGAAAATATAGGCTAACAAGATTCATCATGGCTGCTCAGTTGCTTTTGTTAGGGATGCATTTGCTGTCTACTTCACCACTTTCCACAGACACTGAATGCATCATTATGTAAACAATCAACAACATTTGCCTGTGTAAGACTTTAATCTAACTCATGCTCTAGCTTGCTTTATATCCACATTAATGTAGATTTATAATGGAGATATCCAGAGACATCCTTTTATTCTAGAGAAGTTTAAATGCATTTCATCTATGAACAAACAGTACAGTTACTTACTACTGTACCTCACAGCATCCTCAGCTCACTGTATATTATGGCAGGCAGTCATTTTGTGACAGTTTATGTCCAGAATCAATTTGGCATGATACGACTTTTACAAGGTTCATCAGGAAATTTACAAGATTTATTAATGCCTTAATTATTTAGCAAATTAAATTTGAGCCATTTGGATCAAACAGGCCCACTGCATTCAGCAACACTGAATATGCTTGCCAGTTCAATCTAATTAAAATCTCTTTGTCATCATTAATAACAAACATTTTCATTTCTAAAAAGAGTATTTATGAATTTACATTACAAAGTAATATTTAACTTGTCTGCAAATTGGTATTGCACTGCAAAATATGCTACAGTATAGTTTTTAGTGCTTAGCATTATGCATTTTTTGTATAACGGCTTAAGCAAACTGCTAGCATGAAATCAGTTAGTATAAATTCTCAACCATGTTTTGCTGCTATGTGGTGTTCTATTTGTTTCTCTGTGTCATGTCACACTCACAGCGGCACCTGCACTCACACAATAACACAGACTACAAATCCCAGTAGTCCCTACAGCCTACAAACATGGCCACTAAGAACTAAACTTCCCACAATTCCTCCACACATCCACAGTCAGGTTTCCTGGTCCACTAATCAAGGTCATCTGGTTCTAATTTAGTCTGCACCTATTTAACACTCAGAGTATGTAGTGCTTCTTGCAAATTGTTGTTTGTGTATATGCTACAATGCCAAGCTGTATTACTTTTCTATTGCTGTTCTGGTTTATGACTGTTGCTTGTTCTCAGGGTCTTGAATTTGGATTATTCTCTGACACTTTTTATGCTGGATGTTTATTGACCCTTGCCAGTTAGTTTATCGACTCTGTGTTTTGCCTTACCTCTGATAGTACTGTCTTCCTGTTTCACACTGTTTTGGATCTGTCTACTAAAGTCCTGTTTCATTAGTGAATGAACTTTGCCTGTCTGGCTAAAAAAAACCCTCTGAATTCATCCGCTTCTTACTTCATAATCTGAATATTTTTAATAACATGTTTAAAGTAGAAAAATAAAGCTTCTTCAAAAGTATTCAGGGGAAACACTTTTTCCAGTTCCTATATATATCAGGAAAAGGGTCATGTTTCATGCTGAGGAACAGAGAACCAGAAAATGAATCCAGCAAAAAAACAAACAAACAAAAAACACAGGTATGTAAGGGGGAATCTACAGTGGTACCTCATAACTTGAACTTAATCCGTTCAGAATGTGGGTTTGAATCCTGAAAAGTTTGAGTTCTGATTGAATTTTCCCCTTAAGACATAATGGAAAACCAATTAATTGGTTCCTGGCCCCAAAAAAATTACACCTAAATATGTATGTTTGTTTTTGGGGTTTTTTTAGCATTTAAACACAAAATGAACAGGATAAAACAAGAAGAGCATATACTAAACACATCTAAGCACATTTATCAAAACAGTAATTTGTAAAGTAAGAAAATAAATGAATCCAAACAATGTGTATGTCATGGACCCGCCCGCGCGGAGCACGCGTGAGTGCACCCGCTTTGATTACAACCAGCAGAGGCACTGCGGGTGCTTGTGCGAGGATTTGCTCCAGGTGTGGGCATCACATGGTCTTCCACAGGTGATCCGCATCTGGTCTAATGACTCAGACTATAAGAGACTTGGTCTGGGACACTTAAATGGTGAAGCATTGATTGCCGCTTTCATGTGTGAATCTGTCAAGCCGTGATCTAAGTCTGTATTCTCTTCTGGTTCTGACCTTCTCGCTTGTTATCTGGTTTATGATTATTGTCTGTTTCTTCATGGTGTTGTACGCAGTTCGGTTACCCTGCCTGTTCTTTGACTACGAGTTTGCCTGCCATCTCATGTACTTCTGCCTGGAGCCTAAATAAAGCCTGAAAGGGATTTTATGTCTGACTCACAGTGTATTGCCTGATATTTTCAATAAAAAAGCACTACCACCAACAAATAATGCTATCACAGCGAATGCGAGGCTGAGACTGAGGCATTACCCTTTGCTTCCGCTGAGAGACGTGCCGCGTGACTAATTTCCCTGCACATCTTAGGTCGGCGTTCACAATTCAACTTCTGAGATTCAGATCGAGTTCAAGGTAATTTCTTTTCAATCTGGTTTGTTCGAATTTTAAGAAATTCGAGTTCTAATGAGTTCGAGTACTGAGGTACCACTGTGTGTGTGTGTGTGTGTGTGTGTGTGTGTGTGTGTGTGTGTGTGTATATATATATATATATATGGTCCTTCTGTAAAATCATTTTCTAGTTCCCTGTTCCTCAGCATGAAACATGACCCTATTCCTGCATAGCAAAGAACAGCCCGTTTTTGTAAAAGATTTTATTAATACATATAAAGTATTAGTTTGTAGATTTAACAGTAAAGTTTTTTTGGATTGTATTTTGCTTGATTGAGAAAGCAGTCAGTAATGAAATGTGATGAATAATGTTAACTTCGATAAATTCTCCTGAAATAAGGTTCAGCCATTCAGTTATTGACTTGATGTCATGGACATGCCACTGCAAAACAGTCTGATGTAAGGAAGAAAATACTGTACTAACAGCTACTGAAACCTGCTGAAATATGTGTGGTGACATTAATTTTAAACAACACACAATGTATTTGGATGAGTTTTTGATAGGGAAATAATACACAAATTATAGTTTGCAATGATGAATGATTTATAATGTGTTTTATTTTGAAATACACATTCCTAGGCACCAGATTACATTATGTATGGTATCCTCAGAAGTATGGGAAATTTGAAAAGCCTTGAGGGCAAATTTACTAAGAAAAGCACAAATTGCAAATAGTATAGTGAACGTTTGCTCTGGTTGTGGAGTCATTTTTTTAAAGCATCTTCTGTCACCCTATTTAAAAATATATAATCGCTGTTTACATTAACATTTTTTATTTGTAGTCAATCAGAATGGTTAAGGAGTGTATATGACTTCTGCACTTTGTTGCTCTATATGAACTGTGTGAGTTTAGCAAGTGATACAGTTGATAAAAATTTACATATCACATCCAAGTGCTTCACAGTCAAAACTGCAAGTAAAAAAGTTCAAATTTTCTCCCTTATACGATCTTTAAAAAGTCAGTCTACCATTTTAAGGTGAATCTATAAATTTGCTGGATTATCACCAGAAAATGTGTCTCTATGTAGTAATACTAGCCCAGAAAATGAATGATATTTTATTAACAGCCATTTTATCTTCTTCTAGTGAGGCATGGGTGGAATCCAGTTAGTTCCTTTCTCTCTTCCTCTCTCTCCCTCTCTTTCTGTCTCTCTAGAGATCCAGCTACTCACAGTACTCATTTAAAACCTCATTGGCATTTCAGCACAATATTCACCTTCATTACAACTTAACTGCCTTATTAAAGTCCAGACCTGAGAAACCTTACATGACATCAAACATGTTTCATTAAGTTAGGACATCTTACAGTAGCTGTAGGTCATTACAGTGCAGCATTAAAGAAATGTTAAATGTGAAACAAGATTTTTTTTTTATGCCCACAGATCTCATTTAGATAATTAGCTATAATGCACTTCAGCTTACTTAATATCCCATGAGAATGCAGGCTCCAAAATGGACAATCCCTGCATATAGACATGCAATTAGTCTATTGTAATCATTTGTTCTTTCATACATAAAAATGTTTATTGTACATGTGGAACTGTGCTTTTTATACATAAAGGTTTATGTATGCACAATAGATTATAAAGTGGAACCTTGGTTTGCAAGCATAATTCGTTCCGGAGATGTGCTTGTAATCCAAATCACTTGTATTTCAAAGCGGGTTTTCCCCAAAAGAAATAATGCAAACTCAAATAATTCGATCCACAACCCACAAATATTTATATAAAAATGATTAATACAAAATATAAAGTAAAAATACATAAAACAAAATAACCTGCACTTTACAAAATATAAAGTAAATATACGTAAAACAAAATAACCTGCACTTTAGCTTTGAAAAGAATCGTGGCTGGTGTAAGGGAGACGAGAGACTGTCAGAAACAGGAAGATCAAAGGCTACAACAAAAACACGGAAACTGGAGTACAAACAAGAGTCAAAACATGAACAAGGTAAACACTAGGACATGCCTTGGCAATAGCGCAGGGAAATGCGAACTAATGCTTCACAAATTTAGCGTTCATGAGCCAGTCTATTTATAGTCTATATAATTAGTCCTAATGCAGAACACCTGTAGTAACCCACGTGACGTGTGAGCATGGTGTGAGTCCTCTGGCATGCACTGCTTCTGGGAGTGCCCGAAACGGGTGTGCTGCACGCGCAGGCAGATCCATGAATCACTGCAGTCTGTCGGCTCATTGGAATGTTTTTCTTTTCGTGCGACTTTAACAAGGAAACTATCCAATGATCACTGCTTTTGCCTCATTTTGAGGATTTCACAGAAATGCGACATTGCATTGTCATTAAACAGATGAGTGAGCTCACACACTAACAGTATATGCTAGCGTGGAAGCCAAAATCCTGCAGTGAGTGAGAGAGAAAAGTCGTGATCATGTGAGGCTCAGCAGACAAATACTACTCATATTGCAAAACCTCGCTAGAGCAAGTTACTCGCAATCCAAGGTTCCACTGTACTGTATGTAAAGTAATATATTTAGACACAAAATCTGTTAAAATTCATAATTAAATAAAAAAATAAGTGTAACATACATGGAAATCATTAACTGTAATATAAATGACCATATCTTTGAGTTGAGCCCTGCAATAGATTTGCAATAGATTTCTCACCTGAAGTCAGCTAGGATTGGCTCCAGCTCCCCAGCGATCCTGACAGATAAGCAGTGTAGATGATGGATGGATGGATGGATGGATCTTTGAGTTTCAGAAGGGATGCAGCTTCAAATCGTACCCTTTTTCAGATAGGAACAGAATACTATAAAAAAAATAAGCATGTTTTGTAACATGTGAAAAGTTAAATATTTATACACACATACTTAAAATTCACATATTGATTTTATATTTGATTGTAATTAATGTAAAGGCGGTGGCATTATGAAATATATTACATGGTTTATATAAGAAGGCAAATCACTGAGATATAAGATTGGGTGTATGTACATAGAATACAGTGCACTCTAAATAAAAGATGTTCCTCCAGGGCTCTTTAAGAGTTCATTGTATTATTGAGAGTTCTTAGCTTCCAAAATGTGTTCTACTGATAGCAATCCACTCTGTTGTAGGATTCAACCTGGAACCTTTAAGGCTTTTCCCAAAGGAACAACTGAAAAGCAACAGCCCAAATAATGATTTATTTTTATTTTTTTCATGCAAGCAAGAAATTGTAAGCTTGGGGCATTGAGCAATATCATGTTACAGCCTTACCAGGCCTGTTCACCTGCAAAGATAAGTTCTCCCTATATCCTCTGCCATCATTATGCCTTTATAATGACTGAAATAATTCCACATCTACCACTTACTCAGCCAGGCTTTGTCTGGGCAAACATGAGCAAAGAGTCAACTCTTCAGTATCTGCACCAATTACCCTTCAAGATTTCAGTTGTGATAAAATGCCTTATAGATTTTGGAATCTAACTGAATTGGTATGCTCTGAGGAAGAGCTACTCCTGCTCTCTCTGTTGGCAATAAATCCCTGCTAAAGTTTAATCCATTCCCACTGGAAGAGAAGTCTCTTGCATTTCCCAACCACTGGATTCAGTTATAGCTGCAGATCTCTGGCTTTTAAAAACATTTTTTTTACTAGTTTCCAGTAGAGAATATTAAAAAAGATAGAGTATTTTAGTAATGCACTCTTATAAAATGGATCAATACTAGATTATACACAATAGTAAACAAAGCATCGCCATCCCTCCCTCCATCCCCATATAAGTAATATATTATTTACTGACTAAATACCAATTTCAGATTTGCATTTTTATTTCAGCAAGTAAACCATACCATTATTTGTTGCATCATAAATATAGTCATATGTGTGCAGTTTTTGCCATGGCAGTTGATTGCCTAACACACATTTTGTTCACCAACAATGTGACATTTAAATGTCAAATGAAAACAGGTTACCTGTGTCAGCCATACATTTAACTTGTTTAGTGGCTGTGCCAAATGAGAGAAGGGTTTTTATGCCACTTCCATTGAATGACTAGAGAGAAATGTTAGTAAAATCCCTTGTTGTGCCCCATGTAGCTATGGAGCACACCATGCCAAACTCTAGTTATCTGGCAGAGAATTACACAGATGGGCCAGGCTGAGCAGAATGAACCCTCGGGCAGCTGGAGAGAGATCATGCATAGTGTCATCCAATGTGAAGCTCAGAACTGACTTTCTGTGTAAACATCTCCCTTTATGCCTCCTAGATCTGACTTCTCAGTGTACACCAATGCTGGGGTTAGCCTACAGTTGTGGAGCCATTTGCCTTCCACTGATAGAAACTTTACAAATATATTTGCAAGGAAAAGATAAAAGAATTTTAAATTTAAATTTTAAATCTTTATAAACTTAATAGCATGCACCTTTATAAAGTTAATAATGTGCATGTTTCAGATAAATAACTTATTAATGCCTGTTCCAGTCTGTAATAGTTACAGTATATACTATATGTGCAATTTAGCCTAAAATATAATGATTAAGATATATTAAAAAATATATATATTATTTTTTCCATTATTGGTTGTTTACATTATACTTTTTTGTTGTGTCTCACAGCATTCAACTTAACACATTCATTCCTTTGAAATATTTGAAACATTCTGCATCGCATGTTTGCTTGTTGAGCACAAATTTGCATCATTCCTGAAGAATCTGGGAAAAGGAGTAAATTAAGCTGTCTCATTATTTTTTCTTTATTCTCAGTGATATTCTAATAATGACTGAAGAGGTCATGCTGGGTCATATTCCTTGCATCTTAAGTCTGGGGATATGAGGTGATTTCAGCACAACATATTACAGGTTACATGAAACTGCCAGACAATAAAGCTGAACTTTAAAGTCCACCATGTAGGATTTAGAGGAACGTCTTAGCAGAAATTGAATATAATATTCATACGTATGTTTTCATTAGTGTATATTTACCTGTAACTACAAATCTTTGTGCTTTTGTATGCTTAGAATGAAACGTTTATATCTTCATAGGGTGCAGGTCCACTTCTATGTTGTTGCCATGTTGCAGCGCTACAATAGCCCAGAACAAACCTCAAGAGAGCACCTTCCACAATTTACATTTTTACAAGTGGCAGAGTGAATCCAGAAGGAAGCACTGGAGGGAAAAGAAAAAAGGAAAACAAGGAAGAAGAAATGAGGGAGAACCAAAATAAAGGAAATTTTTAAATTACATGAAACCCGGAGAGCAAAAGACAAAGTATGGAGTGTAGACCTCAGTCTTCTCCAGCAAAGAAAAAATTCAAGCGTCAACACTTCCCCAAGAAAATCATGTTAACATGATTTTAGGACATAAAGGGGTCTATTCTGGCACCTTACAACACTTGTGGGCAGTAAACAGTAAACAGTGCAAATTACTGTGCATTGCTGCAAAATGAACTTAAACCTGCAATTCTCTGTAAAGGAATAATGCTTATAACCAATAAACAAAACTTCTACACCATGACTGCACATTCTCATACAGAAGCAGCAACAGTAGAGACCGTGCAACAGCTTGGTTTGAACGTCTTCCACATCCTCCTTGCAGCCCGGATCTGGTGCCAAGCAATTATCACATCTTCAGTCCACTGAAGGAGGCACTTCTTCACCTCTCACACATTCACCTCTGATGATGAAGTGATGGTAGCGGTGCTCACCTGGCTTCGGGAGCAACTAAAGAACTTTTTCCCTGTGGTAATGCAGAAGCTAGTTAAATGATACAATAAATGCGGCACCTTGCATGAGGACTATGTGGAAAAGTGATGTTCAGTTTCACAGTTATTTCTTTTAAAGCTGTTAAATGTATTTTACCTTTACTTTTTGATTACGGTATCTCCTTACGAGGAATCTGTGTTTGCTGGCACTGGCTAACATGTTTGAGAACCGAAATTTTGAAAAATGGAGAATCATGCTTTTTATTTAGCACTGAGAAAAAAAGGAAGCATTAATATAAGTACTTGGAAGTATGTTACTGGCACCTGAGGGCCAGCATACATTCTAATACATATTTAAGGCAGGGGCAGTTAGGTGGTTGAATCCTACATAGAAGAGCTTTTAATACTGCTCCTCACTTAAAGATAACGCATTAAAAATTGGCTTAAACTGAGGGTCAGAATCACACATTATTTGAGACACACATATCTATTGGCTAACTCCTCCATATGGTATAAGTCTTGCACAATGCCTTAATAGCACCTAAATCTGTAGTTATATTTGAGGTCTGAATACTCTTGTCTGAACTTTTGGTATTAAATCTTTACTATGCGTGTATAAATTCAGTTCATTGTACATACAACCTTGCTACCTTAAATAAAGATGTAAACTAATTTGTACATCAAGAAACACATTTTAAGTAAATCATTATAAGTTCCTTAATGCCATCAGTATAGATGATTGCTAACTACATTTTGTGTATAAGAAAAAATACTTTATACTTTAATATTTTTTAAAGGCACGATGGTGTGGTGGTTAGCACTGTCGCCTAACAGCAACAAGGTCCTGGGTTTGATCCCCAGGGTTGATCTGGGTGCCTTTCTATGTGGAGTTTGCATGTTCTCCCTGTGTTCGCTTCGGTTTCCTCTGGGTACTCCGGTTTGCCCCCACAGTCCAAAGACATGCACAGAGGGTATTAGGATAATTGGTTACTCTAAATTGCCCACAGGTGTGAATGTGAGTCTGAATTGTTGTTTGTCACTCTGTGTTGGCCCTGTGGTGGATTGGTGTCCTGCCCAGGGTGTACCCCGCCTCTCGCCCGAAGTCAGCTGGGCTTGGCTCCAGCTTCTCCCTGTGACCCTGAACAGGATTAAGCAGTACAAGATGAGTGAGTGAGTGGATTTGCTACCCTAAATTGCCCATAGGTGTGCATGTGTGCATGTCATGTGCATCTGGAGCCCTGAGTTAGGGGAGGTTTGGGTGTGGGACTGATACCCTCACAGACAGGACCATGGATGGATGGAATATTCATTTAAGAGCAAAACAGCCACTGTCAGCAAAAAAATCCTTGAAAAATCTTGATGCCTGAGATCAGGTAAAACTGAAAAATTTCAATGGATACGGTAAATGTATATCTTCTTAGATTTAATTATGAATGAAATCAATTTAAAAAAAAATAATGAAGCTTCCAGAATATTTCCCCAAAAATCAATTTAAATTTTATTTATACTAAAAGTGGCACTAAACATTGGGATGACAGCTTCACTAGGTCCTAGCTGAAACATGTGGATGTAAAATCTAGCAAATATATAAAAGGTGATTGTGTTAGAGCAGTTACTAAGCTTTCAATAATGATTAGAAAATCAGTTAAAGCCATAATATGATTATAGAGACAATTGTAATAAGCATTATAAATTCCCTAATGGGTAAGAAGGATTAAATGGCTTACTACTGGGACAGAGCAAATGGCAATATTTAAGGAATTACATGTTCAGTGCACATTAATGGATATAAAAAAAAAGAGGTGACAGAGCAAATATGCTCCTTCTTTACTAAGAGTAAAACAATAAGTAACAATAAGGAGGTTATGTTTT
>JAQMCW010000012.1:8908042-8922829 GCA_030068335.1 Chrysichthys cranchii
TGGATTTTTACAACATTATTGTTGAAATACACAGTCCTGAAAAAGGGACGTTTCTTTTTTTGCTGAGTATATATTGTTCCTCGGGCCTGTGTAATAAACCATGCTTTGTCTGAGACACAGTCAATGAATAGCCTACTATAGGCAGGCAAAATGTGGTGGAAGAACTGCAGGAAGTCTTCTGTTGGGATTAATCTCAAGCAAATTTGAATTTATAAAGGTAAAAGAGTCCAGATACAATTGGGACAAATTTATAAAGGTGTGGAAAGTGATTGAGAGGAACATTGTGTGGTAATGGCACGTTTTTGATTGGAGAAAGAAAATAATTAAGACAATAAAGGGGAACTTTGAAGATTATCAAGTTATAAGATTTTAAGGTTAAGCACAAGCATTCCCTCCAAATCACTACAAGTCAAATTATATTAACCACATTTACTTCTGGTTAATATTATACCTAAATATTCACCAGTAAACCTGTAATGCATATATACCACAGACGATTCACCTGTTTTTAAATTATGGCACATTTGTCACCAAACCCAGGGATGGAAAAGCCAATCACACATCTGATTTAATCAAAACCAGAGAAATATGTTCTGACAATTATATGATCAGCTCTAATCAAACGCTAATTTAATTCGAATTAGAACCTGGTCATCAATATGCTTGCTGTGGGAGAGTAGCCTCTATATTGGCATGCAGGGATTTTAAAGGTGGTGACTGATTTAAAAAATAATAAATAATAAATAAATAAATACATACATACATAAACAAATCAACTATGAGAATCAAAAAGAAAATTTCATATGCAAGTGTGAATAACTTGCTGAATCACCACATAGTATGAACTGAAATATTGTGAGGATTTAAAACATATTAGTAAACCAACCAGTCTTACCAATCCTAAAATAAAACATGGAAAAATGATTGCTGAAAAAATAATTGAAGAATGCTTTTTTCTTCTTAAAATAACCACAATAGAGGTGTTTTTTTTTTTTTTTTATAAATAAATAACTTCTGTTAGGCAAAGACACTTTGAAACAATAAACATACCCTAGTGCCCAAAGTCATTGAATTGCCTTCATCATTCGCATATTTGTTTCACATGGACTTCCATGTCATCAGTACCTTGGGCAATTTTCTTTACACTGAAAATGTCACATACGTCTCTAAGTTTTTTATGGGTTGTGTTTTTCAACATTATGAAAAAATGTTCAGATCTGGGTTTCTTGTACATTGTCTTTTGAACTGGCCCGAATAAGCAAAGGTTCATGTGCGGAGCTGTGTATAGAGTTGATAGTGGATGCATGATTGTATGCTGTCTTGTAAGTATTGTAGTGGTTGAGATGCTCATGCTCAAGAGGTGGCAAGGTCAGATGACCCTCCATGGTCGGTCCAGCAGTCATGCAGTCCTCATCCACATTGATGATCTCAATGGTCCGTGTTGGTGCATGGTGATTCTGCTGGTGATGCTGTTTGCGCATTTTGTAGAAGATGATCAACATAACTGCTGCCATTAATGTGATGGCCACAAAGCAGCCAATGATTATCTTAGTTGTTTTCATCACCTCATCGAGGGTGTTGAGGGAGCCTTCTCCAAGTGCTGTGACTGGGATGGTATATGTTTTTTCTGTGGCCTTGGTGGAGATTTGCATTCGGCTTGTTGTGGTTGTTGTTGATGAAGGTGCAGGGGATGTCTCCCAGACTCCAGAAGAAGGAGTTGGACCCACTTTCTGGTGTACTGTGGTGTGCCCTTCATCATTTGATGGCTCAATCGTCTCTACAGTTACTGTGGTAAAGTAGCTAAAACTGCTGTTCTCTGTTGAGGATACATTTAGTGTAGCAGAGGCAGTGGTGTTTCCTGCCGAGTTGGTAACCATACATGTATATGTCCCTGTGTCCTGCATTGTGACATTTGTAAAATTTAATGTCCCATCATTCAGCACAGAAATGCGGACCTTGTATGCTCCATGGGTCATGATGGACCCATTGGGGGTAATCCAACTGACTGATGTGAGTGAACTTGCCCGACATTTTAGTTCTGCTGCCATGCCCTCTGTCACGTTCAAATCAGCAGGTGGCTCCACAATGACAGGTGCATAACAGTGGAAATAGTTTTGATCCAACTCACCAATGTACCGTCCTTTGTGGCTAGCAGGGGTACTGCAGCGAGCACAACAACTGGTATTGGCTGGTACCACTTCTTTTAGCCACCAGCTAAGCCAGAGGATGTCACAGTCACAATTCCATGGGTTATGATGCAAGTGCACCCTCTCCAAATGATGCAGTGGGGTGAAGAGGTCATGAGGGAGAAGGGTAAGGTTATTATGAGCCAAATTCAGTTCTACAAGTGACTGAAGATCATCAAAGGCATTTCTTTCAATTGTCTGGATCTGTGCATGCATCATCCACAGTTTCTGCAAGTGGACAAGGCCTTTGAAAGAACCTGGACGTATAACTGAGAGCTGATTTCCTGACATCTCCAGCTCATCTAAGCGTACCAGAGGTGTGAGATTAGGAATCTCCTTTAAATTACACATGCCAAGGTTTAGGTAACGCAGGTTGCTTAGGCCTTCAAAAGCACCTTCTGAAATATATGAGAGCCTTTTCAGCTCACCTAAATCCAGCCTTCTCAGTGAGGGCACCCGGTTAAAGGCATAAGATGGTATGCTCTCAATTGGATTGTTACGTAGCCATAATTCCTTTAACTTTGACAGATACTCAAATGCTCCATTAGGTATTGTAGTTAACCTGTTATCAAAGAGTTCCAGTGTGTTCAAGCTGGCCAACCCATTAAAAGCTCCAATCTCAATGCTACGGATATGGTTCTTGCTGAGTTGCAGGATTTCCAGGTGCCGTAGGTGCTTGAAGCTATCTACCTTAATCACCTGGATTAAATTTTCTTGTAGGTTTAGGTACCTGGTGTTTGTTGAGATACCATCTGGCACATCTCGCAGGCCACGACGTGTACAGATGACTTTACTGAATTGATTACTGCAAGAGCAGACGGATGGACAAGTCTGGGCCCTCACCAGGCCAGCAACCACAAGTAATTGCAAGGCCAACAACAGTATAAACAATGGGTCGGACAAGGCCCGGTTCCACCTAGGACCTCTCATCATCTGCTGCTGTGGGAAGAAGTTCATCTTGTTCAACATTCATAATTCATAGGATAGCTGTCCACTCTTTGGGGTGAGTTGAAATCGGAAAGCTGGAAGACAATAAAAAAAGTAAGTTAGTTCATGGTTAAGACAAGTTCTCAATCAAAATTATAAAGGCCATGTCTACATATCCTTGATTAAGACTAAATATAAAATGGCAGTTATTCTAAAACAAATGGTTTTAAATTTAATTGTGGTTTATTTATCATCCATCAGTAATCTACACTGCTTCTCTGTCAGGGTTGCCAGGAAGCAAGAGCCAATCCCTGCTGATTTTGGGTGAGAGGCAGGGTCACATCCAAGGCAGGATACCAATCTTTTAAAGGGCTAACACAGAAACGAACAACCATTCACACCTATAAGCAATTTAGAGTTCCCAGTTGACCCAATCTGCATCTATTTGGACTGTCAGAGGAAACTAGAGCACCCTCAGTGGACCCATACAAATGCAAACTCTGCACAGAATGACACCAGTTGGCCAAATGGTTCAAAATTAGAACCTTCTTGCTGAGAAGTTACAGTGCTAACCATTACACTTCTGTATAGTAACCGTTATACACACAGAAAATTCTGAACCATTTAAAGTTCAAGACACAGACAAAAAAAAATCCTTTTGCACTTTCACCATAGGTGGCCTTAGCGAAGTGCTTTATCTCAGCCATTTTTAAAACAGTATTTTCCCACTGTATCTGAATAAAGCTGAAGCTCAATAGTGAGACCTGCTTTCTTGTCCCCTGGCAGGGGGATACAGGCAAACATGTCAACTAGTGGTGCTTAATTTATTTTTGCAGACTTGGGGGTCATAAATAACTTGGGGACTTGCCATGTAGCAGTCTTTCAATCAAGCCAACATGTCTGGAGAGTTCTCATTACATCACTCAGAAATGCTCAGAGGCATGGATGTGACTAGAATGGGAATAGAAAACAACAGTGCAGGAATATGTGTGGTAGCCTCTGACTAAGAGTGAGTGAAGTTGGAATCCTGCTACTCAGGGAATACTGCTAATCTAACTCCACTGGTTATGTGTTTATGTATGTGTAACTGTCAGTTCAGAATGTAAGATGCAATTTATTTTACTTTCTAGTGCAGTACAGTGAGGCATTGAGATTGTCTGTGTGTAATATATCACATTACCAATCCATATTTACTTCTTTGGTATATATTTTCTTGTGTAACATTACTCTGTTTAGTAGATCTAGCTCTGAATAGGTTTGAGTTGCATGTTTTGTGCTTAAAATTGTACACTTGCATGGGGGGAAATGCCAAACATAATACCATCACATTTGTTCTCTAAAACAAGTATTCAGTCATTGCATTTAACAAAAGGGCATTGCCCTAAGGGTAAGGCTCTTTTTTTGCCAGCGAAAAGCCATTCTGTTACTTTGTAATTGCATGATTACCGTGATTATTAACTCTGCCAGCCTGAGGGCAGAAAGACATGTGTTCCAGCACATAGAAATCATGACAAGGCAGGGAATGCAGAAGACTAAAAATTATATCTTGTCTATTGATGTTAATTGCTTAAAATTAGGTCTCATTGCATAGTATCAGTGCTAATTGAAATGCAGATCATAACACTACATATAAGAAAGATATAGCTGATATTTCATTGATTAAAGAATAAAATAAGGACACTTTCCAAACAAATGATGATTTCACATAGTAAAATATATTTTATATATTAAAAGTGCCACCACCAAGTTGAAGGAAAAATTACGCTATGGGCCACACCATAAAGGACTCATTGGCAGATTCCTATGGGCAAGTAGTTACAACACATTTCTGTAAATGCAAAGAGATCTTAGTCATGATGTAAATGTCAATTCTGTTTAAAGGAATGACATTTGTCCTCAGATATCAGCTGTGCAATCCACAGGGTGAAAAAATTATGATTTAGCAGTGCATAGACAGATGTCAGTAGGACATTGATGATTCAGGCAAAAATAGCACCAGTGGCATGTTCCAGCTGAAGGAAATGGCTGTAGTTGCAACAGTCTTTGTTAAGTACAATGGAACCTGGTCACAATCTTGATCTGTTCCAAGACTGCTCATGACCCGATTTTTTTGTGACCTGAATCAGATCTTTTCATTGAAATGAATGTAAATACAATGAATTTGTTTCAGCCCTCAAAACATGTTTTGAAAGTGTGTTATGGGTTTATGTGTGGCAATAAAACATGAATAAAATTAAAATAACCTTAATTATAGAAAAATAAAACCAAATGAAATAAACAGATGATTTTAATGCATGTTACCTTTGTGGTGGATATGTAGTTGCTGGCGTAGGTGGACGGTGGCGGAGGGATATGGCGGCGGTTCTCATGTTTCATAATTATTTCTTTCTTTATTTCAAGTGTTAAAATGCTTAGGCTTCTTACTCTCACTACCATTTCCACCAGGACCCATAATGAAGGCTTATAGTGCAAAAATGCAGAGAAACACAATGAAAAAATGCATTGAACACATGCAGACCACGAGTGCTTGACCAGAACTGAATGTTTGTTCCACGGAGTGTGCATGAAGCGGTGGCAGAAGGATATGGTGTCTTACACTCACTACCATTTCCACTTTCTTGGGACCCATAATTAGGACTTATAGAGCAAAAATGCATAGAAACTCAATGAAAAAATGCTGTGAACATTTTTTAATGAGTTTTAAGCATAAAAAAAAAATCAAAGTTTGAACAATTCTTAATTATACAAAAACTTACTGTAAACAACCAAGAAAGCTAGAATTGCATGAGTTGTCCTCCGGCGTTAAGGAAGTGAGGAGGAAGATGGACGGGGAGGAGGTTACTGTACAGCCAATGAACGCACGTCTGACCGATTCAAGGGACATGCACGTCTTTGTTAGTTGCGTAATATGCAATTGCACAATATGCAAACAGAAAATGGGAAAACGTTTGCGCGTACAAAGTGGAAGTGGAAAAAGGCCGGGGCTGGGTATATTCGGCACCCGATTATGTGGTCGTGACCAGATGCAAAATTTTGGCGGATTTTGTGGTCGGGAACCAATTTGATTGTCTTCGGAGGCATTTGTGACCAGAGGTTCCCCCGTTCAACATTCGTTTGTTGGAATTGTGGGATTCAGGTCTGGCCTCACATGTGCTTAAGGCCTGTTAGGTTAAAAAAGGCTGCAGATTGAGCTTTGCACTGTAGATTTCAGCTTGCACCAAAAAACAGCTTGTGCAAAATTTATAAGTTTACTACATACAGCCTCTATAAACCATAACAGGCCAGGCTTTGGCTTTATCAATTGGGAATGGCCTGGTAGCAAGGGCAGAAATATAGACACCCCATAGAACAGAATGAATAGGAGAGGAACTCTAGGTGCACTAGGACAACTGCCGCAGCTGCAAAAGCCTGAGAAAAAGATATACTGCTGGTAAGGTATAAAATATACTCCATATTTGCCAGCATATAAAAGAAAAAGAAGAGCATATTAGACAATACAACAAAATAGGACTACTTTCTGGACGTGATATGAAGCAGAGAGAGGAGTGTGTCAACCAGACAGTCCTAGAGGGTTCAGTGAAGTGATAGATTTTGGCAGACATTGAAACTGAATAAAGCTATCTTTGGCTAATCTCTTTGTGGTTGTGGCAGGTGTAGGTAGGACAGCAGGGCTAAAACAAAACTAACTCCCACTGACAGAGATCCTACATGATGGATATGTCTCTGTCTGGCATCTTTCTATTCTCACAAAGTAAAAAAAGGCTATCTGATTCTACTCTAAGCGAATCATGATATCTGAAGGCTTTATTCTCTTCCCTTGACCCTCAAATGCCCCTTCACTCTTCAAGTGTCATATGAGAGAATAAGAAAAATGTAATAGAAAAAAAGACTGGTAGACGAAAAAAAAGGGTGTGGATCCAATCCTTTATGGTCTATAAGAGGGTCTATAAAGTAACAGTGAAATGAGCTGCAAGTGTAACAGGTCAACAAATGTCTGGCTTTTCACAGCACTAAAATTGAGGAGAGAATAAGAACACGGCAAAGATGGTATTAAAGAAGGATTGAGAATAGGCACAGCCTTGTCTGAGTACAGATGGCTCCTCTGTGTTTCTTCCTTTCTTTTTTTCTCACTGTGTCTTAAATCAAGATGCAAAATGATGCAAATTGCTCAAGCAGAACAAAATAACAAGTAGTAGTGAGTGGATTACTAAAGATCTAATCACACTGTATGATGTTCATTTGTACTTTGGCAAAGAAAAGTGATTGCATAGTAATTGTTTCGTACCTTATTTCATAAAGATACTTTTAGTTAATAGAAATATTACTTAACATTTGATGCCAGTATCTCAAAGTAGTAACATTTCAGTTAAAATTATTCTAGGAACATGATGGAATTTGTGTTTGTGAACAAAAGAATATTTTGCTATAGGAAAAAATCTCCATAATGTGAGTGATTTAACTCTATATGCCAGATATATGCCGCCGGCGGAATGGAAATGGACTAATCACAATTTGTTTTTTCTTATGTGGGGTAAATACTGTTAATATGCAATCGCTTGCATTTGACATGCTGAATCTAATGACTAACATTCTGCAGTATAATTTGCTACAGTAACAAGTGGCCATCTGTTGTCTTCATGTACTACAATTCTTTTGGTCAATCCTTTAACACTCACAAGTTTCTATTCCACTGCATGTGTAATATTCAAATATGGGTATCGGTAAGCACTTATTTACATAAGCTCCAAATGATTGAGCAAACTGTATCCTTCTATGGGCCAGCTGCCTCCAGATGCTCATCAGTGGGTAATCACACAAACAAGCACACAAACTTGTGCCTCTTAGTCTCCTTGGAGGCCTTCCTCCCATTGAATTGGCCTTACTTCCTGTACTCAGTCACCATGCCAACACCTTAGAAGGAAGTATGCATTCATGACTGATACAAATCTGCACAAAAATGCTTTTTACTCTGTGTCAGACATGCAAAAAAGTCTCATAACAGTTTAGGCATGTCTACATAACACATGCATAGTGCATATTTAAATCTCTAAAAATGCATTCATATTTTCCGGGACAGATATGACCATTTTTGCCCTTCCCCCCACATATTAAAATTTGTATATAATGTAATATTATTTTCAGTGAAACCTTCTATAAAAGAACAAGCAAAAATTACATGGTTTGCTCCTTTAAGTTAATGTTTATCAGATTATAATGCATTTTGTTTGCAAGCCAGAGAACACAGTAAATAAAAAAAGTATAAACAATGCCAAATTTGGAAAGTAACATCAAGCAACAATAAATTCTACATTTTAACATTTACAGCATTTTGCAGATACCCTTGTCCACAACTATTTACAAAAGCAGAACAAAACCCAATACACAAAAGTACAACAGCATTAACTAAAATGGAATTTGTAGTTCCTTACTGAACACAAGCATTGGTAAATTGCTACCTTGCACCTCCATCTGAGAGACTATGGAAATCAGAAAGCTGGAGGATTTATACAGTACAAGTTTAACCCAGAATGAATCTACCGATACTTTTAGCGATTTGCATTATTATGAAGGGCATTTGTAGGATATTAATTTAGATAAGCTTAATATAGTGTATGTATTGAGTTGCATTAATACTCAGTACATTTGACAGATGCAAATGTATCTGCATACAATGTTTATTTATTTATTTATTTTTTAGTGTGCATGCATTAACCAGCATGTAGCCTGTTTCATTTGCTCTCCGAATTTTTTTTACTTTTTCTTACTTTCTTATCTGTTACTTATTATTTGTTGAGTGTTTAATTATTTTAAATTAATTAACCTGTGAGTTGAGAGAGTTTTTGTCCTCCTTGTAGCTGCCGAGCTGTTGCTTTTATTGAGTAATGGGACCGTGGTGTACCAACTACACAGCACAGCTTTTGTTTACTCCAGGGATCAGCTGATTGCCCTGAGGTTGGCCAGCTTGTTGGCCAGACCGATGGACATACTGGCTGAAATCTGGAAGAAAACATACCATGGATGCAGAGGTGGGGGACAGATGAGGAGAAAGAGGGAGATGGTGAGACAGCGGAGGCTTAAAGAGAAGAGGAGGTATAAGCTGTGTCTCCCATCTATTATAATGGGAAATGTGTGCTCGCTAGCAAACAAGCTGGACAAGCTAATAGCGCTAGCCCTAGTACTGGGAGTGTAGCCTAATGTACTTAACAGAATCATGGCTGAATCAGAACATTCCCAATGATAACACATCTGTCGAAGGCTTCCACACTGTTAGGGCTGACAGGGATAGCTCCACGAGCAGTAAGCAGAAAGGAGGGGGGTTTGCTGTTCTTGTAAACATTTGGTGGTATAACCCTGCTCACATATCAATCAAAGAGCAGATTTGTTGCCCGGACATTGAACTGTGCGCTGTTGGACTCAGGCTGTATTATTTGCAGAGGGAATTTACCCAGGTGATCTTAGTGGCTGTTTATGTTCTCCCTCTGTTAACCCCGCAGCTGCATGTGACATTGTTCCCTATTATATAGCCTGGTTACAGACTCAGAGTGCTTTCATAGCTATCTCGGTTGAGTTCACCCATGTTACCCCGGACGCTACACTTCCAGCCTTCACTCAGTATGTGGCCTGTTCCACCAGGGGGGAGAGAATATTAGAGCTGCTGTATGCTAATGCAAAGGACACATACAGTTCCTCCCCTCTCTCCCCACTGGGTAGGTTGGATTCACCTCATACCCTGCTATGTGTCTATTGTGAAGAGGGAGCCTGTGACCACAAGGAGGATTAGGAAGTGGTTGGAGGAGGCCTTGGTGGAGCTACAGGGTTGCTTTGAGGTGGCAGGCACTTTGTGAGCCTCACGGTGAAGACATCAATGGGCTTACTGAGTGTATCACTGGTTATATAACCTTCTGCACCGACTCTATTTTCCCAGCTTGAACGGTCCATTGTAACAAGTATGGGTAACTAAGGACATTAAAGCCCTCCTAAATGACAAGAAGAGGGCCTTCAGAGCTGGCAATAGAGAGCTGGTGAGAATGGTACAGGGACTACTGAGGGGCAAGATCAGAGAGGCTAAGGACAAATATAGGAGAAAACTGGAGTGGAAACTCCAGCAGAACAGCATGAGAGAGGTATGGAATGGCACGAAGACCATCACTGTATTCAGGTCATCCCCCAGCAGAGGAGCTGAGGGCAGTGAGGACAGAGCCAACGAGTTGAATTTGTTCTTCCATAAATTTGACTCTACAGTTAATGCTCATCCCCCTAATGCCTTATCTGCAGTCAGCCTGAAATCTACAGCTATGCCACTCTCTCTCCCTCTCTCTCCTTCTTGGACCATAGTCTCCTGTGAAAGACCTGACACCCCTCTCCCACCTTCACTTATGACCAGGTTCAGACACAAATGAGAAGACTCCACTCAAGCAAGTCTGCAGGACCAGATGGGGTGAGTCCCCGTGTCCTCAAGGCCTGTGCCCTCCAGCTGTGTGGAGTCTTTCATAAACTCTTCATGATGAGCCTGAGGCTGCAGAGGGTCCCAGTGCTGTGGAAGACGTCATGCCTCATTCCTGTACCAAAGACGACATGTCCCAGTGGCCCCCAGGACTACAGACCTGTGGCACTGACTTCCCACATCATGAAGACCCTGGAAAGACTCATCCTCGACCAGGTGGAGGACTATAAATACCTCAGAGTCTATATTGACAATAAACTGCACTGGGTTAAAAACACAACTGCAATATACAGGAAGGGCCAGAGCCGTCTCTATTATCTGAGGTGGCTGAGGTCTTTGTCTATGATTTTCTATAAGTCTGTTGTGGCCAGTGCCATACTTTATGCTGTTGCATGCTGGGGCAGCAGGCTGATGGTAGCGCATGCCAACAGACTCAACAAACTGATCTGCAAGGCCAGTAACGTTGTGGGGATGGAGCTGGACACTGTAAAGGTAGTGTTGGAGAGGCGGATGTTGTCCAAGTTAAGGATAATGTAGGGATGGAGAGAGATTGCTCCAACTTGATTGGGAACATCCTTCATCCTCTTGGCACTTGGCATTATCTCTCTTTTCCTCTTCTTGGAGGTGGTTTTCACTGAAAAAAAAATCAAGATTAAAAAAAAAAATCTCTAGAGTGGGTGCAAGGCACCAAGACATTTCCAAGTGCCTCTGATGTAGCTCTCTTTTCACACCAGGCAGATTTTCTCGAGGAGGGCTTCCTGGACCCTGAAAAATTCTGTTGCATCCATTGGTGGGTCAAGCTTTGTGTCGTGTGATGAAAGGGTAGGCAGATGAAAATGCAGCTTTTTTTAATTAAACAAATGAGTAGCTGGACAATCATGAAAATTAGAAGCACAAGTCTGAACATAAAAATGAACAAAACAAAAGACATTGTGGTATAAACACAAGAGAAGCTTGATGAAGTGCATAAAATCTGGAACTTAAATAGCATGATGAAGGTGCTTAAACAAGTTTCAGGTGCTTAAAATCAGGTGACTGAGTGGTGCAATGGCTAATGGGTACTGTAGACCAGAAATCTTGTCCAGAAGCACTTTTGTTGCTCACATGACATTCATCTTCAGTAGTCTTAAGCATTAATATGAGTTTTTAAAAGCTGAAAAACCTGCCTGAAGGGAGCACAATTATTCAGAAGAAATAATCGCTCCACTATAATGACACAAGTAGTTTTACACTTACAGGCTACCATAAATATGTTCCTGTAAATGGGTGAGTTACATCTCTATGACACAATAGAGAGAGAGAGAGAGAGAGAGAGAGAGAAGGAAAGAGACAAAGGTAAAGAGAGAGATCATATCACCATCACATACATTTAGCAGTTAGCAATAATTTAAGCACATCAGGGGATTTTCCTCATTTGGGATGCTATGATGTTATACCCAGACAAGTTGTTGTGCCTCTGATGCATGTGAGTAATTATGAATCCTCTTGGTAAAAGGAAAAACAACAAGCAATGAATTAGGAAGAAAAACAGGCAAATAAATCGAAAACACAAATAAAGGTTATCAGCTTCAGAATGTCTGTATAATGATAAAGAGGAGACATTCTCAAGAGAATAGTAGAATAAATGTAGTGAATATTCCATAAGGGATTGCCTTATTGGAAACACTAGAAAAATGCTGCTTCAATTACAATTTCTCTCAAGTTTAAACAAGCAAAATAACTTGGCAGGAAATAATTAAATGTGTCAAGTGGTTGTACTGTGAATTTAAAAAAAAAAAAAAAGAAGGACAGAAAGGCAGAAAAAGATGAAAGAACTGCATATTCTTCTTAGCTTAATCATTATAAACTATTCAACTATATTCTATATTGATGCATATAAAGTGTCCAATGTTGTTTAATTGCATGTTGCATCCTATACTCATGCTATAGATAAATTATAGTAATGTAACTAATGTGTGGAGAAAAAAGGCTAATTCTTTTCTCTAATCTCTGAAATATGGCACTAATTCTGTTTATTCTTCTAAAACACCAATTTTATCTGAAGAACTGAAGAAGATCTGAAGAAATATGAAAAACATTCATTTATATTTGTCTTCTGCTGCTAAATCCTATTCAGGGTCATGGGGGGAAGCTGGTGTCAATCCCAGCTGACTTCGGCGAGCGGCAGAGAATACCCTGGTCAGGTCACCAATCCATAACAGGGCAACACACAGAGACAGACAGCCATTCACACCTACAGGCAATTTAGAGTAGCCAATTTGCCTAATCCCTTCTGTGCATGTCTTTTGACTGTGGGAGGAAACCGGGGTACCCGGGGTACACCCATGTGGACACAGGGAGAACATACAAAAATCCACACAGAAAGTCATCCGTGTCAACCCCGGGGACTGGGCACATACAGACATGTTATTGATGAGGCCTGCCTGGGAAGGGGATACATGGATGTGCTGAGGAGATGGCTATTGGTCATCTCCTTACAAATTTACTTTTGTGATCAATGTTCCAAGAGCTTTATCATATACCACATCTTGGGTGTCTGCATGTAAACATATGATCTTCACACAAATCAGAGCATATGTGTATGTGTACAGTATGTCTTGCAGGTGTACCAGTTTGGGGAATGTTTTTATTTATCAGGGCCTAAATAACAATTGTGTGGTCCTCACCAACCTCTATTAACAAAAAATATCCTAAAGTGACAAAAAAGGGAACAGATTTCAATGTATAGTAATTTTTCCTCTAAGAACTAAAGCAACTTTTAGAATAGTGGGAAAAATATACAGATAGTCCTCAGGTTATGATGGAGGTGCGTTCCAAAATCCCCATCTGTAAGTGGAAAATATCGTATGTTGAACCACTGCTTGGCCTAGCTTAGCCTAGCCTACCCAGGAGTTGTTTTCTGTAAGAGACATGCTGGGGCATTTAGAAGGCATGCTTCTGAATTAAAATTAGCTCTTGAAGCGGTAATGTACTGTACAAGTTAACTCTGTAAGTTGCGGGAAAGAGTGAGGCATCACGCAAGATGAGTGACGCTGTCACGAACTCTGGCAACCCGCGTGTTTGCCTCCCTCCCAATAACTTTACTTGGTGCTGTAAAGACAATGTACAACGCCAAGATAAACAAACTTTCTCACCTGATCAATCGTATGACGTCATTGCTTTTCAGTCTATGGGTGGAGTGAATAATCATGTCGTTACTACAAAATACTCAACAAATGTGGCCAAAAAACTGGAAAGGGAGGTGAATCTACTGTAGTATTATACAAGTACAGTGGAACCTTGGATTGTGAGTAACTTGGTCTGCGAGTTTTTCGCAAGACGAGCAAAAATTTTGAATACATTTTGACTTCGTTAAAATGCAATATGAGTAGTATTTGTCTGCCAAGCCTCATGTGATAACAACTCTCTCTCACTCACTGCAGGATTGTGGCTTCTGCACTAACATATAGACAATGCAATGTCACATTGTTTTGCAATACGAGTAGTATTTGTCTGCCAAGCCTTATGTGATGATAACTCTCTCTCACGGCAGGATTGTGGCTTCTGCACTAGCATGTAGACAATGCAATGTCGCATTTCCACAAAATCCTCAAAAGGAGGCAAAAGCAGCCATCATTGGATAGTTTCCTTGTTAAAGTTGCACTTTTGAGTTGTATTGAAAGTAACACACAATAATTCTCCTGCTCTCTCATCTCCCTTTTACGGGGTAGACCACCAGAATGGAACTAAAAAGGGGGAGGTCTAACCCGTTGGCCCGAGGGGCTGGAATTTATGGGGGAATCAAAATGCAAGAACAAAGAGTCTGCCACAGCAGCAGAACCTAGGGTAAACATTTGGCACTGTTTGCCCAGCACAAGCTTCAAACCAGGGATCAGTCATACTAAGGCTAACTGTGCCTAATGATTGAGCTATTTATTCAGGCTGGATGTGTAAGTGTTCAGTAGGGCTTATGTACAGACAGGGGAAGGAGACCCACGCTGTAAGTGACATACTCGCAAACGATACCAACACACATCCACACATATCTTAACAGGGATGGGTGATCCTCTATTCTCTCACTTCTTAGGTTTTCTTTTATTTTATTTTCTTAAATCGTCAGCCACTCCTTTTCTTTTCTTTTCTTTTCTTTTCTAAGCATCAAGCTCTCTCTCACATACATACAGTGGGGTGCGAAAGTTTGGGCAACCTTGTTAATCTTCATGATTTTCCTGTATAAATCGTTGGTTGTTA
>JAQMCW010000012.1:8924661-8935555 GCA_030068335.1 Chrysichthys cranchii
TGAATTTCAATTACAAATCTGAAATCAGCGTCAAAAAATGAACTAGGAACAGTTATTAAGTTCTCAGTAGCAAACAATTTTTTTTTGTTATTGACCAGTGTAATTTATCTTATCTAAAAAGACCAAATGTTACTTGATTCCACATCTTTCATATGCTTTTCATATATCATAAATTTGCTCTCTTAACACAAACACTCCTCTACATCAGTCTTATCACTTGATCTAAATGTTAGTCACAGCACTGTCATCTCTTCACTCAACTGATCAATGTTTGTTCGTACTTCATCAAAGCATGACATTTATTCAGTTTGTTAGGAAATCACATTTAACTAGCAATGTTCAAGACATTCTGAAGGAGATTTGTTTTGTTTTGTTTTGTTTTTTTTACCACTGAATTTGTCAAACTATCTCTTTATCCAATGTGATATTTGAAGGAAGATAGTTTTGGATTGATTGATTGATTGATTGATTGATTGATTGATTGATTGATTACAAAGCAAAAGTAAACAAAGTTTGCTTTAATTAAATAAATTTTTTACTTTCATAAAGAGAAGGTTTTTTTCTTCTTTTTTTTCTTTGTTTATTTTTTGCCAGAATTTAGCCTCCGGCACTTTTCCACATTCACTGGCCAGACACCATCAGTAACACCAACCTATGGGGAAGGACCTGCCAACCTTCACTAGAAGCAGAAATCTGGAAGAGAAGATGGGGATGGATAGGGCACACCCTATACAAACTGCAAACCAGCATTCACCAGACAGGCTCTCAGATGGAACCCCCAAGGCAAGCGGAAGAGAGACCATCCAAGAAATACCTGGCGACGCGACCTCGAGGTAGACATCACAACGATGGGCTACACCTGGAGTCAATTAGAAAGAATGGCCCAGGACAGAAACCTCTGGAGCTCTACCTTTGGCGGCCCATACCCCGGAAGGGGTGGAGGGCATAAGCAAGTAAGTAAGTATTTCTGATGGCTGCAACACAAATGTAAAGTGATAAGAAGAAGAAATCTTTCCAATATTACCAGTATTAGTTTTAGCAAGATTCAGTACTCCTGTCCTGTTGAGAGTGTGTAGTTCATTAACTACAGGAGACAGCCACATCCACATTGTGTCCATTTATCAAGCTTACATCCACAAGCTGTGGGACAGTAAGGGACAGAGGCAGAATGTCAGACAGACTGATGGTATTAAAAAGAGTAAAAGAAAAAGTATTAAACTACAGTGAACCCCGCTATATCGCGGATTTTTTTGTAGAACATATTGAATCTTCTATCGCAGAAATCTGGGGGATCTAGCCATCTATTTTCTATGCTAAAATATTAATAGCATTATAATGTATTAATTAGAACATATATAAAAATAAAAATGCAGTAAAAATTCCATATGTGTATAAAATAATGAATAATTAAGCAATATAGTAAATCATAAAACATCCTGCTAAAGGCGTAGACCAAGAGTTTCACGTATCACGAGATGAAAAACGTTCCTTGGGAAGCTGAAATACCCAGATATTTACTTACAAGGCACGTTATTGGCTGAAGAAGGAAACTCAACCAATCAGAGTGTGCTTTTCATTCTCTTGGGCTCTGATTGGCTGCTGCTAACATGGCCCAATCTGGGATAGAACAACGGGCAGCATCCAAATACACATCAAATACGTTTACAATGTGTTTAAAAAGTGTGTTTTAATAAGTTTAAATGTGTTTAAAGCATGTAGGAGGGGTATTTTAAGGCTTAAACTATTTAAAAAAAAACATTTTTATATTGTCTCTCTATATTGCGGATTTTCACCTATCGCGGGTGGGTCTGGAACGTAACTCCCGCGAGGAACGGGGGATCGCTGTACATTTTTGATGATTTGTGTATAAAAATTATAATACATAGATTACAATAAGATGTTTTATTGCTTAAATCTACAGTGCATAGCAGAAAATGCATGATTACTGAGTCAGGGAGAAAAAAAGGTTTATGATATGTTCTAGCTGTGAGTGACCCTTACAATTCTGTAATTCACAGTAAGCACTGTGTCAGTTTTTTTCCCACTAGTTTGATGGGAAGCAAGTAAATGACAGTAACCTGATTTACCTATCATTTCAACACTATATTGAATAAATGTAAGTCACTCTGGATAAGGGCATCTACGAAATGCCATGAATGTAAATATAATAAATGCTAGACTTTGTGTCCAACTAGGTCTCCCAGGACACACCTTGGCCTACAAATATGGCCAGCAAGGACTACAACACCTAACCATCTTATTCCATGACATGTTCACAGTCATCAGTCATGATCACATACAATTTAACTCAATTACTAGTCACCCTTATAAGCACACTATATACACACAGTCTTTGAGAAGTATCTGCTCAGCACTGTGTTATTGCATCTGATGCACCAAGCCTTTGTATTAGTATTCTCATTCATGGTTTTTGACGTGGTCAGTGTTCCTAGGGTTTATGATTTTGCCTTTGCCTCTGATATCCTGTTTGTGAAACACCTGACTGTCCTTGAACATGTTAAGGCCACATGTTTCTCATATTTGTTTGTTGTTTACCAACATTAATAAAAAGCTTTACCCACAACTGCAGCTTTCGTTGCTACCTTGGTTTTTGTTATCCAGTTGAAAATGTATGTTTTAGCAATAGTTATAGTAGCCAACCAGTGAATAACGATTTATATTTACTATACTTCTATGTATCTTAATATAACTTTATACAACTTTAATTTCCTAAGTGATGGTTAGAGGTTACTGCTGTTAAGAAGAAGTTTAAGAATGTGCAAATGTCTTTGTACTGCAATAATATGATATAAAATCATATGTAACTGTATTATGGTTAAATAGTCTACCTCAATATAGCTTACAAGTTTGCAGTGGTAGCCTAGCAGTCAGGGAATTGGCCCTTCAGTCAGAAGGTTGTAGGTTCAAAGCCCTGGACCAACAAGATACATTGAGGTACCCTGAGCAAGGTGCTGTTCCCAGGCGCTGCGCTGTTCGGCTGCCCCCTGCTTCACCTGGTGAATGGGTTAAATGCAGAAAAGTAATTTCACTGTGCCATGCTATGCTGTGGTGTGGTGTGTTTCATGTGTGACTTTGGCTATCTCACCAATGTTACAGAAGCTGTTCAGGTTAGCTAGCTATTAAGTTGTGATAGATGGATATCTAGGCTACCAAATATCAAATGCTCATCCAGTATGCACTTAGTTTGGATTTGTGTTAGGTCCATTCTAGAATTTTCACCCACTTTATCAAGATCTGAAAATATTTTACACACAGATTCATGTGCCAGCTTGGTAAGCATGACCCTTCTCCTATATTGACCAAAAAGGATGGATGGTGGAAGACCCTGAAAGACCTTTGAATTGATGATGCTAACATCCATTTATAAGTTTACTGCAACAATCGAAAATATACACCATAAAACAAAAAAAGTTTAAAGTACACAAATAAGCTCAATCTTAAGAGTGCAGACTCTCTGTATTCCTGAAAATAAATAGGCTTCAAGCAGCACAAGGACTAAAATTTTCTCTGGAGAATACATGTTAAAGGATAACAGTAAAAAAGCTGCATTTATTTATGGAGTGACCTCGACATTGCTGAGCTATTAAAGCAAGAGTAAATAGTTCGGTAAAGATAAATAGTAGGGATAGGCCATTTCTCCTTACAGATCCCTTGAGAAAATGCACCACAGAGTTTGGGAGAGTGCCAGAGCCAGGATTTAATCCTCCATTTTTCTAGTGTGCATTGGGTTTTTATTGTTTGTTTGTTTGTTTGTTTTGTTTGCTTGGGTTTTTTTTTTTTTTTTTTTTTTTTTGGATTTAGAACATTCTGTTCAGGATCAAACATATCAGGGCTCATATGGGGAATACTGCAATCACCAGTTCTGCTTAACATCACAATTTCATCTCCCAGATCACTGATTTGGCTGACTTTTAATTTAGACTGACAGGGAGTAGATATTACCTTCATTATGATATGAAGCATAGCTACACTCTCCAGCCATAGACAGATGGCAAGGTACTGTAAGACATGTGTGGTATGGCAGTATAAGGACTGGGACCATTGCTATTCCACTAAGAAAGCAGCAAGGGCTGTAGCGAAAGTAATGCAAAAGTAGGCATAACTTTTTTTTTATTAACTGACATTGCACTTGTTGGTAGAGTAACTCTTCCTCTATACAGGTGTTTCAGAACCTTTTACTGCATTACAAGTGAATAATGGGTTACAAAAAGAAACAACATGCTGTCATTAAATTCTTGATGAAGGGGGTTGCAGGTTGTCCAACCCCACTGACAGAGACAATCAACTGCAAGCAATGAGAATTTCAAGGGGAATTGCGGAGTTGGGTTAAATGATGGTGCAAATACATTGCTTGTGATAGATGCTTGTGACTAAGTTAGATATTGCCTTTGTACAGAGGAAGAGTTACTCTACCAAAATGAGCCATTTCAACAACCTATATCAGTTAATAAAAAGGTTATGTCTACTTTTTCATTACTTTATTCTTTCTCACATTTATAATGGAATGCATAGTCAGTACAAGGGTCCACCATTTTGGCTCACTCATCATAGTTCCTCATCTCATCCCTGTATTCAGAATATCCATCATCTGGAATCATGGCCTCTGCACTGCAAAGTCTTTAATTATGCCTTGATCATCCTGTCCTCCTGTACTGACATTAGTGTGTTTAATTTCCTGCCTTCCTATCTTGAACACATATATTATTAATCAGGTTTTGTCTCATAGCTATGTTTGAAAAGGCTGTGCTTCTGTTCTATCATTATGAAAGAAAGGAATAGCAACAAAGTTCCAGCCACTAGTCTGGTCATTTAGCGCAGCTTTAGGTGATGTACCTCTAAGAACATGTGGGATCAAATAGTAATACCTAGATAGGGAATTATGGCAGATTTATTTGGCTTAAAAGCCAAATATAGCACTAGTGATAAATGGGCCTATATAATCAGTGTGCTAGAGGGATTTCAGTGGGAATAGTTCCCTTGAATATTGGATAGTCTGATGATTTATGCATTATAGTTAGCAATGATGGATTGTGATATTAGCCTTAGTGGGTCATATACTTTATAACTAATTAGCACAACCCTCTGCTTGGGGATTTTGCATTTTCTCTAATTCTCATTACAATTTATTGACACTGTGGAGAAAATAGCCACCATTATTTCTACAGCACAGAAGAAATTGTTTAGGAGTACTGTATTTGTCAAGCAGGAGGCAAAGAAGACTAGAAGGAATGGCCTTGAAAGGAAAATACATTGTTCTAAACCTCCTGTGTAGAATTATTGGCAATGAAGATATTAGTCATATGTGTATTGTTTTGAGCGGTAGCAAACCTTCTGTCAAATTCTGCACTCAGCCTCAGACGGCTCTGTGTGAAGGACAAACCAGGCAAAGCTTCATGCAAAACCTGAACAGATTGTTTAAGGTGGTCTTTCAAGCCAAGTTTGTTGTCTGCCAATGGTGAAGTAACACCCTATACTGATAACTAAATTCAGGATGGTGTGCACGATGGCAGCTCTCTGGTTAGTGTGTCATTCCAATTTCACAGTTGAGCTGTCCTCTATGACGTCCCTCCCGCTGCTCTCTTGATTTGCTGACTTGCTGTTTGACTGACACTGAAAACCATGGACCAGGCAGCAATTCCATAGATAATTTTTTTCCATTCATTTGTTTATGTATTTTGTGTGACATTTTCTTTCTTACTGATTTGTGCTCCTCTGCCATTTTTTATTATCTCTGAGACAACCTCATCTGTTTTTTTTTTTTAAAGACACAATGTCATGCATGCTATGTTGGAGATAGATGTTTTAAAAATTAATAATAATAATAATAATAATAATAATAATAATAATAATAATAATAATAATAATAATAACAATTGAGATTTAAACATACTTTAAGTTGACATATCAGCGCACATACAATGGCAAGCAGTGCTTTGGGGCATTTAAAATTCCAGTTCAAAATATAGGGATGGAGTTGTTGGAGGGGATTGAAGACTTATATTGTTTATACAGATGGGAAGCAGGGGGTATCTGTCCCCTGCAAGTTCTCATAATGTGAGATTACTGATGCTATCATGTAGTTGTGTATTTATTCATTTTGTAATATTAAATAGCTTTAATACTATATATACTATTCTTCTTCTTGGTCCTGTTCATGCCGTCCGGCATATAGGGTGTCAAGTGCCCCCCTATATACACTGTAATACATTATAAGATGTCTTTTTTTCCCCCGATCCTCAAAACAGTAAAAACTATTTGTCATTATCTTAAGAACATGATGTTGTATATGGTGTTATTATAATAATCTTAGTCATTTTTAAAAATAAAACAAGTTTAAAAAAGATTAGTTGTTTATTTTTCGTTTATTAAAATGACTAATGGGTCAGTTTGACTTGAGGGCTGCAAAAGGGATAGTGGTTAAGAGTAAACTAGGGACAGGGGTTAAAGTGACTATGCACTACATTTGCGTCATTTGGCAGACGCCTTTATCAAGAGCAACTTACATTTTTTTAAAATATCATTTATACAACTAAACAGTTGAGGGTTAAGAGCCTTGCTCAAGGGCACAGTAGCAGCTTTGGCAGTGCTGAGATGTGAACTTCTGACCAATAGTCCAACATCTTAACCCCCTGAACTACCACTGCTGATGTGCATGAGGTTCTGTAAAATCTGGGTTTGTTTTCTGTACGTTCTAGTTATGCAAAGGTGTTCAAACTGGCCGTGTGAGCAGTGAAATGAAAAATGCAAAATAGGGGAAAAAATTATAAACACTGTACCAACTTTTAGGTATTTACTGTAGGAGCTTCAGAAAACATGAAAAGAGCAAGTTTTTTTGTAATAATAATAAAAACAGCAGATGATTCACTCAATATTGTGCAGGTGCTTTGAACACTCCGATATTAACTGACAGTCAGTGGAATCCCCATCCTTTCTACATTTCACCAGTTGTTTTGGTCTATGCAAGGAAACTATCCAATGATTGCTGTTTTTGCCTCCTTTTGAGGATTTGGCGGAAATGCGACATTGCACTGTCATTAAACAAACTCATCACTCGCACTGCTACAGCCTTATTTTAGTGGTGGTTTTCTACAAATTTTGCACTCTTTCCCACATTTTACACATCTCCCTGATCTCATTTGAAGTGAGGGATTCCTCAGCCCTTTTCTATGCTAGCGCGGATGTTGACTATGTGAGTGAGCCACAATCCCACAGTGAGTGAGAGAGAGAAGTTGTGATCATGTGAGGCTCGGCAGACGAAGCGTATGCAAGCTACACGTATTGCAAGACATCGCTCGTTAACCAAGTCAAACTTTATGACAATTTTTTCCTCATGCTGAAAAACACTCGCAGACCAAGTTACTCGCAATCCAAGGTTCCACTGTATATGATTGTAATTCAAGATGCTGAAGACGTAAATATTATTGATTAATCACATTTTTGTAACCATCAGCTTAAAGCTTTTTTGATTACGTTTCCTGTTACACTGCAATTGAACAGTAACTGTTCATGAGTTTATTCTTAGTTATGGAATACATTATGAATATGAATTACTTCTGTATTTCTCTAAGTCCATAAATTAAAAAAGGTAGGCTGTTTTAATTCTGTTAAAAATTTGCTAGTTTCTCTTTGTCTTCTCACACAAATTAGGTTGAGAGGGTGTGGTTTCAACCTCATGTAGCTCATTTGCCAGTTACCGGGTTTTGATAAAAGGAGCATTTATCTATGCAGCTTGTGCCTTCTGCTTGCTTGCTTCTTTTCATTTCTGCCAGTTGTTCCAGTGTGATTTAGATGACTGCACCTACATAAATGCAAAAGTTCTGCTGTTTTTGTCTGTAGTTTATTGTGGCCATGCTTACTGTTTAGCTACGGCTAGATTGTTTCTGTGTCTTTTCTCTCTCATTGTTCTTCAGTTTGTGTTTTTACATGGCTACTAAGTAGAATGGGAATTATTTAAAAAAAAACATTACTACTTATAAATATTAATTCAGTAAATAATTATGAACAATGTATGGTAAATTATGGTAAATGCAAATTTAACTGATGATTGGCAACCACCCATATACTGTTCAGGCCAGTGGAACTGAAAGACTTGTGTATGTAGGGAAGGAAAATTTCTTGTTTTAGAGGCAAATCTGATATCAGCATAAATGTTGCAGGAAAAGTTGGAGGTGGTGCAAGCTAGCATGCATACATGCCACTTGTCTAACCTTGAGAAAGTTTACTTCCTTTATGATCACTGGAAGGTGAAGCCTGGGCAGAGATTAAATATCAACCATGTGTAGATCACAAGGAACTTTAAAAAGAAAATTATTTCTGTGCTTCAAGATTTGTATGGTTGTTCTGACTCATATATTGCCTTACTAGAGCATTATTTTTTCCAGGAAGCAACGCGAGGGAGAGTTGCTGCAGGAGGTTTTCACATGCTTTATTTTGTTAAATGAAAAGGAGCGTTAGACACACATCTGATGATGTTGCTATTTGATCAATTTGTAGAAAATGTTCCTGAATGTGCTCTTCACAGGGAGTTGAAGGAATTTTCCACCGCCATCCTGCTTCTACTCTACTAGATGTGCAGAGGGAAGCAATCAGATAGAAGCAAGAAGGAAGGCCAGGTGGGGTAAGGAACTGCTTGTATACCAGGAGGTACTATGAGACTGGTACCTATTACTTGTCCATCAAAGTGTTTTGGTTCTGATCAGAACACACTCATTGAGTCCCCTAGTCTTGGACTACCTGTTGGGCTGTTGGCATCTCCTGTAGTAGTAACGGAGTTCAGAGGCACATCATATGTCTATGTTGTGATCATAAGGCTTATTGATGTCAGACTTTATCCCCACACCTTGTTAAGTACTGTGAGCTCAGTAACTATGAATCTGTCAAAAGGTATTTCCAAAGTGAGGGCAGGGGCCCAGGCAACTGTTTCTTCCCAAACTGTCATCAGTTCAGTGCAGGAGAAGATACGCCACTGCTGTCAGTGCAGGATCAGTCAGGTAAGGTTAATGCTACAAAAGTATACTACTGTGTTCTCTGCTCATGAGAATGATTTCAGTTGTACTAATTTAATATTACACAACATTCCATTACTACATGAAACCTCAGTTAGGCAGAATCATAGACATACCCCCCCACACTGAATATGAGGCTATAAAAGCCCATATTATTAGAAGCACAGGCTATTAGTGACCTCTATGCCTTTCCCAACATTTTGATAAAGAAGAAAGATGCAAGTGTGCAAATATGTTTAGATTATAAGTATCTTAACAGCAAGACAAGAAACACAAAATGTTGCGATGGAAGAGAGCGGGGATGGGGGGTGTTGGTGGCGGCAATTAATTTAACAATTTCAAATGAATAACATAAAAATTTACGAAAGATATTTTTAAAGCTTGTGTCATGTGGTGCCCACCCGCTGGTTGGTGCCCCTGGGCACCGGCCCACTGGTCCATATGGATAATCCGGCCCTGCAGCTGCCACTGACTGAGGCAGATAAAATAAAGACTGCCTTTATATGCCCTTTGGCTTGCTCAAGTGGACCCAAATG
Organism: Chrysichthys cranchii; assembly: GCA_030068335.1. Taxonomy (NCBI): domain Eukaryota; kingdom Metazoa; phylum Chordata; class Actinopteri; order Siluriformes; family Claroteidae; genus Chrysichthys; species Chrysichthys cranchii. Next base: position 8,934,224 of record JAQMCW010000012.1, read on the forward strand.
TCAGTTGGTCTCTGTAATGTCCCTAATACATTCCAACAGTTAATGGAGCACATATTTAGGTCTCAACATGGTAGTTTGTTACTGTTATATATGAATGATGTCATTGTGATTTCTTCCTCTGTACCACACCATGTGGAGCAACATGATGCTGTCCTAGGGTGCCTACAACAGGAAAGACTCAAAGCCAAGTTGGAGCATGCTGCCTCTTCCACCAGGAGGTCAATTTCCTGGGGCATCATAGGTGTGGTCTTCGATGAAAAACTCTCCTCTTCAGCGAACATTGCTGCTGTGACACAGACATGCAGATTTCTCCTTTACAACATTTGGAGGATCCGCCCTTTCCTTACCACCTACTCTACTCATCTCTTGGTCCAGGCAATGGTCCTCTCTTATTTGGACTACTGCAACTCTCTCCTTGCTGGCCTTCCAGCATCTGCAATCAGACCCCTGCAGCTCATCCAGATTAATGCAGCCCGACTGGTCCACAACCCTCCCCGCTCCTCCCATGTTACCCCTTTTCTTGCTGGTCTTCACTGGATGCCTATTACAGCTCGCATAAAATTTAAGCCATTGATACCAGCATACCAGGCAGTTAAAGGGTTAGGTCCAGCATATCTCGAGAGACTTGTTCGACCCTGTTTGCCAACCAGATCCCCTCGTTCTGCTGCTTCTGGCCACCTGACCCCTGCTCCTCTCTGCTCCTTTCCAGCCTGCTCAAGGCTGATGTCTGTTCTAACTCCTCGTTTGTGGAATGATCTTCCCATTGAGGTCAGAACTGCTGACTCCGTGACTACCTTCAAACGCAAACTGAAGACCCACCTCTTCAGGCTGCACCTCTCCCCTGCTCCCTTTCCACTCTATAGTCCTGTCGCAACCCAGGCTTCTATCTAGCCTGGTCTAGATGTATTTGGGTTTGCTGTTGGGGTTTTGTTCTCCTTTTAGTTGGATTTATGGTATTGTGTATTTACACTTATGGTCATTTATGGTTAGCTCCATTTTCATTGCTGTTAGCTCATTGGTACTTATACAGAAAATTACACTAGGTGTTATTCTGACACTTCAATTCAATTGGCACATGAACTTTTTTGCTTAGAAGTTCTGCTATTCTTGTTCCTGACTTTTTGCACTCGTTATTATACTCATATACAGGTGCTCCCCAAGGGTGGCACAGTGGCTGAGTGGTTAGCACTGTCGCCTCACAGCAGGAAGGTCCTGGGTTCGAGGCCCCAGTTTGGCACGGGTGCCTTTCTGTGCAGAGTTTGCATGTTCTCCCCATGTTCGTGTGGGTTTCCTCCGGGTACTCTGGTTTCCTCCCACAGTCCAAAGACATGC